>CAXAJV010000197.1:66200-372200 GCA_963969225.1 Xylocopa violacea | reverse complement strand
ACACGCCAGGAATGTTGTAAAATATTACATCCGAAATGTTAGGTTCCCTTAGGTTAGAATATATAACGTTATAGACGTATATAATGTTCCCACCGAGAAGTAGCGGCCAACGAGCCAGGAATGTTGTAAAATATTACATTCGACATGTTAGTTTGCCTCAGGCTAGGATATATAGCGTTATAGACGTATATAATGTTCCCACCGAGAAGTAGGGGCCGACGTGCCAGGAATGTAGTAAAATATTACATCCGAGATGTTAGGTTGCCTTAGGTTAGGATATGTAGCGTTATAGACATATAAAATGTTCCCACCGAGAAGTAGGGGCCAACGAGCCAGGAATGTTGTAAAATATTACGCTCGACATGTTAGGTTGCCTTAGGCTATGATATATAGCGATATAGACGTATATAATATTCCCACCGAGAAGTGGGGGCCGGCGCTCCAGGAATGTAGTAAAATATTACATCCGAGATGTTAGATTGCCTTAGGCTAGGATATGTAAAGTTATAGACGTATATAATGTTCCCACCGAAAAATAGGTGCCGGCGCGCAAGGAATGTTGTAAAATATTACATCCGAGATGTTAGGATTGCCTTAGGCTAAGATATATAACGTTATAGACATATATAATGTTCCCACCGAGAAGTAGGGGCCGAAGTGACGGGAATGTTGTAAAATATTACATTCGACATGTTAGTTTGCCTTAGGCTAGGATATATAGCGTTATAGACGTATATAATGTTCCCACCGAGAAGTAGGGGCCGACGTGCCAGGAATGTAGTAAAATATTACATCCGAGATGTAAGGTTGCCTTAGGTTAGGATATATAGCGTTATAGACATATAAAATGTTCCCACCGAGAAGTAGGGGCCGACGTGCCAGGAATGAAGTAAAATATTACATCCGAGATGTTAGGTTGCCTTAGGGTAGGATATATAACGTTATAGACGTATATAATGTTCCCACCGAGAAGTAGGGGCCGACGCGCTAGGAATGTTGTAAAATATTACTTCCGAGATGTTAGGTTGCCTTAGGCTAGGATATGAAACGTTATAGACGTATATAATGTTCCCACCTAGAAGTAGTTGCCGACGCGCCAGGAATATTGTAAAATATTACATTCGACATGTAAGGTTGCCTTATGCTATGATATATAACGTTATAGACGTATATAATGTTCCCACCGAGAAGTAGGGGCCAACGAGCCAGGAATGTTGTAAAATATTACGCTCGGCATGTTAGGTTGTCTTAGGCTATGATATATAGCGATATAGACGTATATAATATTCCCACCGAGAAGTGGGGGCCGGCGCGCAGGAATGTAGTAAAATATTACATCCGAGATGTTAGGTTGCCTTAGGCTAGGATATGTAAAGTTATAGACGTATATAATGTTCCCACCGAGAAATAGGTGCCGACGTGCCAGGAATGTAGTAAAATATTACATCCGAGATGTTAGGTTGCCTTAGGTTAGGATATATAACGTTCTAGACGCTCATAATGTTCCCACAGAGAAGTATGGGCCAACGAGCCAGGAATGTGGTGAAACATTACATTCGACATGTTAAGTTGCCTTAGGTTAGGATATATAACGTTATAGACGGATATACTGTTCCCACCGAGAAGTAGTTGCCGACGCGCCAGGAATATTGTAAAATATTACATCCGAGATGTTAGGTTGCCTTAGACTAGGATATATTGCGTTAAAGACGTATATAATTTTCCCACCGAGAAATAGGGGCCGACACGCCAGGAATGTTGTAAAATATTACATTCGACATGTTAGTTTGCCTTAGGCTAGGATATATAGCGTTATAGACGTATTTAATGTTCCCACCGAGAAGTAGGGGCCGACGTGCCAGGAATGTTGTAAAATATTACGCTCGACATGTTAGGTTGCCTTAGGCTATGATATATAGCGATATAGACGTATATAATATTCCCACCGAGAAGTGGGGGCCGGCGCGCCAGGAATGTAGTAAAATATTACATCCGAGATGTTAGGTTGCCTTAGGCTAGGATATGTAAAGTTATAGACGTATATAATGTTTCCACCGAGAAGTAGGTGCCGACGAGCCAGGAATGTTGTAAAATATTACATTCGACATGTTAGTTTGCCTTAGGCTAGGATATATAGCGTTATAGACGTATATAATGTTCCCAACGAGAAGTAGGGGCCGACGTGCCAGGAATGTAGTAAAATATTACATCCGAGATGTTAGGTTGCCTTAGGTTAGGATATATAGCGTTATAGACATATAAAATGTTCCCACCGAGAAATAGGGGCCGACACGCCAGGAATGTTGTAAAATATTACATCCGAGATGTTAGGTTGCCTTAGGCTAGGATATGTAAAGTTATAGACGTATATAATGTTCCCACCGAAAAATAGGTGCCGGCGCGCCAGGAATGTTGTAAAATATTACATCCGAGATATTAGGATTGCCTTAGGCTAAGATATATAACGTTATAGACGTATATAATGTTCCCACCGAGAAGTAGGGGCCGAAGTGACGGGAATGTTATAAAATATTACATTCGACATGTTAGTTTGCCTTAGGCTAGGATATATAGCGTTATAGACGTATATAATGTTCCCACCGAGAAGTAGGGGCCAACGAGCCAGGAATGTGGTGAAATATTGCATCCGAGATGTTAGGTTGCCTTAGGTTAGGATATATAACGTTATTGACTTATATAATGTTCCCACCGAGAAATAGGGGCCGACGCCCCAGGAATGTTGTAAAATATTACGCTCGACAAGTTAGGTTGCCTTAGGCTAGGATATATAGCGTTAAAGACTTATATAATGTTCCCACCGAGGAATAGGGGCCGACACGCCAGGAATGTTGTAAAATATTACATCCGACATGTTAGGTTCCCTTAGGTTTGAATATATAACGTTATAGACGTATATAATGTTCCCAACGAGAAGTAGGCGCCAACGACCCAGGAATGTTGTAAAATATTACGCTCGACATGTTAGGTTGCCTTAGGCTATGATATATAGCGATATAGACGTATATAATATTCCCACCGAGAAGTGGGGGCCGGCGCGCCAGGAATGTAGTAAAATATTACATCCGAGATGTTAGGTTGCCTTAGGCTAGGATATGTAAAGTTATAGACGTATATAATGTTTCCACCGAAAAATAGGTGCCGGCGCGCCAGGAATGTTGTAAAATATTACATCCGAGATGTTAGGATTGTCTTAGGCTAAGATATATAACGTTATAGACGTATATAATGTTCCCACCGAGAAGTAGGGGCCGAAGTGACGGGAATGTTGTAAAATATTACATTCGACATGCTAGTTTGCCTTAGGCTAGGATATATAGCGTTATAGACGTATATAATGTTCCCACCGAGAAGTAGGGGCCAACGAGCCAGGAATGTGGTGAAATATTACATCCGAGATGTTAGGTTGCCTTAGGTTAGGATATATAACGTTATTGACTTATATAATGTTCCCACCGAGAAATAGGGGCCGACGCCCCAGGAATGTTGTAAAATATTACGCTCGACAAGTTAGGTTGCCTTAGGCTAGGATATATTGCGTTAAAGACGTATATAATTTTCCCACCGAGAAATAGGGGCCGACACGCCAGGAATGTTGTAAAATATTACATCCGAGATGCTAGGTTCCCTTAGGTTAGAATATATAACGTTATAGACGTATATAATGTTCCCACCGAGAAGTAGGGGCCAACGAGCCAGGAATGTTGTAAAATATTACGCTCGACATGTTAGGTTGCCTTAGGCTATGATATATAGCGATATAGACGTATATAATATTCCCACCGAGAAGTGGGGGCCGGCGCGCCAGGAATGTAGTAAAATGTTACATCCGAGATGTTAGGTTGCCTTAGGCTAGGATATGTAAAGTTATAGACGTATATAATGTTTCCACCGAAAAATAGGTGCCGGCGCGCCAGGAATGTTGTAAAATATTACATCCGAGATGTTAGGAATGCCTTAGGCTAAGATATATAACGTTATAGACGTATATAATGTTCCCACCGAGAAGTAGGGGCCGAAGTGACGGGAATGTTGTAAAATATTACATTCGACATGCTAGTTTGCCTTAGGCTAGGATATATAGCGTTATAGACGTATATAATGTTCCCACCGAGAAGTAGCGGCCAACGAGCCAGGAATGTTGTAAAATATTACATTCGACATGTTAGTTTGCCTCAGGCTAGGATATATAGCGTTATAGACGTATATAATGTTCCCACCGAGAAGTAGGGGCCGACGTGCCAGGAATGTAGTAAAATATTACATCCGAGATGTTAGGTTGCCTTAGGTTAGGATATGTAGCGTTATAGACATATAAAATGTTCCCACCGAGAAGTAGGGGCCAACGAGCCAGGAATGTTGTAAAATATTACGCTCGACATGTTAGGTTGCCTTAGGCTATGATATATAGCGATATAGACGTATATAATATTCCCACCGAGAAGTGGGGGCCGGCGCTCCAGGAATGTAGTAAAATATTACATCCGAGATGTTAGATTGCCTTAGGCTAGGATATGTAAAGTTATAGACGTATATAATGTTCCCACCGAAAAATAGGTGCCGGCGCGCAAGGAATGTTGTAAAATATTACATCCGAGATGTTAGGATTGCCTTAGGCTAAGATATATAACGTTATAGACATATATAATGTTCCCACCGAGAAGTAGGGGCCGAAGTGACGGGAATGTTGTAAAATATTACATTCGACATGTTAGTTTGCCTTAGGCTAGGATATATAGCGTTATAGACGTATATAATGTTCCCACCGAGAAGTAGGGGCCGACGTGCCAGGAATGTAGTAAAATATTACATCCGAGATGTAAGGTTGCCTTAGGTTAGGATATATAGCGTTATAGACATATAAAATGTTCCCACCGAGAAGTAGGGGCCGACGTGCCAGGAATGAAGTAAAATATTACATCCGAGATGTTAGGTTGCCTTAGGGTAGGATATATAACGTTATAGACGTATATAATGTTCCCACCGAGAAGTAGGGGCCGACGCGCTAGGAATGTTGTAAAATATTACTTCCGAGATGTTAGGTTGCCTTAGGCTAGGATATGAAACGTTATAGACGTATATAATGTTCCCACCTAGAAGTAGTTGCCGACGCGCCAGGAATATTGTAAAATATTACATTCGACATGTAAGGTTGCCTTATGCTATGATATATAACGTTATAGACGTATATAATGTTCCCACCGAGAAGTAGGGGCCAACGAGCCAGGAATGTTGTAAAATATTACGCTCGGCATGTTAGGTTGTCTTAGGCTATGATATATAGCGATATAGACGTATATAATATTCCCACCGAGAAGTGGGGGCCGGCGCGCAGGAATGTAGTAAAATATTACATCCGAGATGTTAGGTTGCCTTAGGCTAGGATATGTAAAGTTATAGACGTATATAATGTTCCCACCGAGAAATAGGTGCCGACGTGCCAGGAATGTAGTAAAATATTACATCCGAGATGTTAGGTTGCCTTAGGTTAGGATATATAACGTTCTAGACGCTCATAATGTTCCCACAGAGAAGTATGGGCCAACGAGCCAGGAATGTGGTGAAACATTACATTCGACATGTTAAGTTGCCTTAGGTTAGGATATATAACGTTATAGACGGATATACTGTTCCCACCGAGAAGTAGTTGCCGACGCGCCAGGAATATTGTAAAATATTACATCCGAGATGTTAGGTTGCCTTAGACTAGGATATATTGCGTTAAAGACGTATATAATTTTCCCACCGAGAAATAGGGGCCGACACGCCAGGAATGTTGTAAAATATTACATTCGACATGTTAGTTTGCCTTAGGCTAGGATATATAGCGTTATAGACGTATTTAATGTTCCCACCGAGAAGTAGGGGCCGACGTGCCAGGAATGTTGTAAAATATTACGCTCGACATGTTAGGTTGCCTTAGGCTATGATATATAGCGATATAGACGTATAGAATATTCCCACCGAGAAGTGGGGGCCGGCGCGCCAGGAATGTTGTAAAATATTACATCCGAGATGTTAGGTTGCCTTAGGCTAGGATATGTAAAGTTATAGACGTATATAATGTTTCCACCGAGAAGTAGGTGCCGACGAGCCAGGAATGTTGTAAAATATTACATTCGACATGTTAGTTTGCCTTAGGCTAGGATATATAGCGTTATAGACGTATATAATGTTCCCAACGAGAAGTAGGGGCCGACGTGCCAGGAATGTAGTAAAATATTACATCCGAGATGTTAGGTTGCCTTAGGTTAGGATATATAGCGTTATAGACATATAAAATGTTCCCACCGAGAAATAGGGGCCGACACGCCAGGAATGTTGTAAAATATTACATCCGAGATGTTAGGTTGCCTTAGGCTAGGATATGTAAAGTTATAGACGTATATAATGTTCCCACCGAAAAATAGGTGCCGGCGCGCCAGGAATGTTGTAAAATATTACATCCGAGATATTAGGATTGCCTTAGGCTAAGATATATAACGTTATAGACGTATATAATGTTCCCACCGAGAAGTAGGGGCCGAAGTGACGGGAATGTTATAAAATATTACATTCGACATGTTAGTTTGCCTTAGGCTAGGATATATAGCGTTATAGACGTATATAATGTTCCCACCGAGAAGTAGGGGCCAACGAGCCAGGAATGTGGTGAAATATTGCATCCGAGATGTTAGGTTGCCTTAGGTTAGGATATATAACGTTATTGACTTATATAATGTTCCCACCGAGAAATAGGGGCCGACGCCCCAGGAATGTTGTAAAATATTACGCTCGACAAGTTAGGTTGCCTTAGGCTAGGATATATAGCGTTAAAGACGTATATAATGTTCCCACCGAGGAATAGGGGCCGACACGCCAGGAATGTTGTAAAATATTACATCCGACATGTTAGGTTCCCTTAGGTTAGAATATATAACGTTATAGACGTATATAATGTTCCCAACGAGAAGTAGGCGCCAACGACCCAGGAATGTTGTAAAATATTACGCTCGACATGTTAGGTTGCCTTAGGCTATGATATATAGCGATATAGACGTATATAATATTCCCACCGAGAAGTGGGGGCCGGCGCGCCAGGAATGTAGTAAAATATTACATCCGAGATGTTAGGTTGCCTTAGGCTAGGATATGTAAAGTTATAGACGTATATAATGTTTCCACCGAAAAATAGGTGCCGGCGCGCCAGGAATGTTGTAAAATATTACATCCGAGATGTTAGGATTGCCTTAGGCTAAGATATATAACGTTATAGACGTATATAATGTTCCCACCGAGAAGTAGGGGCCGACGCGCTAGGAATGTTGTAAAATATTACTTCCGAGATGTTAGGTTGCCTTAGGCTAGGATATGAAACGTTATAGACGTATATAATGTTCCCACCTAGAAGTAGTTGCCGACGCGCCAGGAATATTGTAAAATATTACATTCGACATGTAAGGTTGCCTTATGCTATGATATATAACGTTATAGACGTATATAATGTTCCCACCGAGAAGTAGGGGCCAACGAGCCAGGAATGTTGTAAAATATTACGCTCGGCATGTTAGGTTGTCTTAGGCTATGATATATAGCGATATAGACGTATATAATATTCCCACCGAGAAGTGGGGGCCGGCGCGCAGGAATGTAGTAAAATATTACATCCGAGATGTTAGGTTGCCTTAGGCTAGGATATGTAAAGTTATAGACGTATATAATGTTCCCACCGAGAAATAGGTGCCGACGTGCCAGGAATGTAGTAAAATATTACATCCGAGATGTTAGGTTGCCTTAGGTTAGGATATATAACGTTCTAGACGCTCATAATGTTCCCACAGAGAAGTATGGGCCAACGAGCCAGGAATGTGGTGAAACATTACATTCGACATGTTAAGTTGCCTTAGGTTAGGATATATAACGTTATAGACGGATATACTGTTCCCACCGAGAAGTAGTTGCCGACGCGCCAGGAATATTGTAAAATATTACATCCGAGATGTTAGGTTGCCTTAGACTAGGATATATTGCGTTAAAGACGTATATAATTTTCCCACCGAGAAATAGGGGCCGACACGCCAGGAATGTTGTAAAATATTACATTCGACATGTTAGTTTGCCTTAGGCTAGGATATATAGCGTTATAGACGTATTTAATGTTCCCACCGAGAAGTAGGGGCCGACGTGCCAGGAATGTTGTAAAATATTACGCTCGACATGTTAGGTTGCCTTAGGCTATGATATATAGCGATATAGACGTATAGAATATTCCCACCGAGAAGTGGGGGCCGGCGCGCCAGGAATGTTGTAAAATATTACATCCGAGATGTTAGGTTGCCTTAGGCTAGGATATGTAAAGTTATAGACGTATATAATGTTTCCACCGAGAAGTAGGTGCCGACGAGCCAGGAATGTTGTAAAATATTACATTCGACATGTTAGTTTGCCTTAGGCTAGGATATATAGCGTTATAGACGTATATAATGTTCCCAACGAGAAGTAGGGGCCGACGTGCCAGGAATGTAGTAAAATATTACATCCGAGATGTTAGGTTGCCTTAGGTTAGGATATATAGCGTTATAGACATATAAAATGTTCCCACCGAGAAATAGGGGCCGACACGCCAGGAATGTTGTAAAATATTACATCCGAGATGTTAGGTTGCCTTAGGCTAGGATATGTAAAGTTATAGACGTATATAATGTTCCCACCGAAAAATAGGTGCCGGCGCGCCAGGAATGTTGTAAAATATTACATCCGAGATATTAGGATTGCCTTAGGCTAAGATATATAACGTTATAGACGTATATAATGTTCCCACCGAGAAGTAGGGGCCGAAGTGACGGGAATGTTATAAAATATTACATTCGACATGTTAGTTTGCCTTAGGCTAGGATATATAGCGTTATAGACGTATATAATGTTCCCACCGAGAAGTAGGGGCCAACGAGCCAGGAATGTGGTGAAATATTGCATCCGAGATGTTAGGTTGCCTTAGGTTAGGATATATAACGTTATTGACTTATATAATGTTCCCACCGAGAAATAGGGGCCGACGCCCCAGGAATGTTGTAAAATATTACGCTCGACAAGTTAGGTTGCCTTAGGCTAGGATATATAGCGTTAAAGACGTATATAATGTTCCCACCGAGGAATAGGGGCCGACACGCCAGGAATGTTGTAAAATATTACATCCGACATGTTAGGTTCCCTTAGGTTAGAATATATAACGTTATAGACGTATATAATGTTCCCAACGAGAAGTAGGCGCCAACGACCCAGGAATGTTGTAAAATATTACGCTCGACATGTTAGGTTGCCTTAGGCTATGATATATAGCGATATAGACGTATATAATATTCCCACCGAGAAGTGGGGGCCGGCGCGCCAGGAATGTAGTAAAATATTACATCCGAGATGTTAGGTTGCCTTAGGCTAGGATATGTAAAGTTATAGACGTATATAATGTTTCCACCGAAAAATAGGTGCCGGCGCGCCAGGAATGTTGTAAAATATTACATCCGAGATGTTAGGATTGCCTTAGGCTAAGATATATAACGTTATAGACGTATATAATGTTCCCACCGAGAAGTAGGGGCCGAAGTGACGGGAATGTTGTAAAATATTACATTCGACATGCTAGTTTGCCTTAGGCTAGGATATATAGCGTTATAGACGTATATAATGTTCCCACCGAGAAGTAGGGGCCAACGAGCCAGGAATGTGGTGAAATATTACATCCGAGATGTTAGGTTGCCTTAGGTTAGGATATATAACGTTATTGACTTATATAATGTTCCCACCGAGAAATAGGGGCCGACGCCCCAGGAATGTTGTAAAATATTACGCTCGACAAGTTAGGTTGCCTTAGGCTAGGATATATTGCGTTAAAGACGTATATAATTTTCCCACCGAGAAATAGGGGCCGACACGCCAGGAATGTTGTAAAATATTACATCCGAGATGCTAGGTTCCCTTAGGTTAGAATATATAACGTTATAGACGTATATAATGTTCCCACCGAGAAGTAGGGGCCAACGAGCCAGGAATGTTGTAAAATATTACGCTCGACATGTTAGGTTGCCTTAGGCTATGATATATAGCGATATAGACGTATATAATATTCCCACCGAGAAGTGGGGGCCGGCGCGCCAGGAATGTAGTAAAATGTTACATCCGAGATGTTAGGTTGCCTTAGGCTAGGATATGTAAAGTTATAGACGTATATAATGTTTCCACCGAAAAATAGGTGCCGGCGCGCCAGGAATGTTGTAAAATATTACATCCGAGATGTTAGGAATGCCTTAGGCTAAGATATATAACGTTATAGACGGATATAATGTTCCCACCGAGAAGTAGGGGCCGAAGTGACGGGAATGTTGTAAAATATTACATTCGACATGCTAGTTTGCCTTAGGCTAGGATATATAGCGTTATAGACGTATATAATGTTCCCACCGAGAAGTAGGGGCCAACGAGCCAGGAATGTGGTGAAATATTACATCCGAGATGTTAGGTTGCCTTAGGTTAGGATATATAACGTTATTGACTTATTTAATGTTCCCACCGAGAAATAGGGGCCGACGCCCCAGGAATGTTGTAAAATATTACGCTCGACAAGTTAGGTTGCCTTAGGCTAGGATATATAGCGTTAAAGACGTATATAATGTTCCCACCGAGGAATAGGGGCCGACACGCCAGGAATGTAGTAAAATATTACATCCGAGATGTTAGGTTGCCTTAGGCTAGGATATGTAAAGTTATAGACGTATATAATGTTCCCACCGAGAAATAGGCGCCGGCGCGCCAGGAATGTTGTAAAATATTACATCCGAGATGTTAGGATTGCCTTAGGTTAGGATATGTAGCGTTATAGACATATAAAATGTTCCCACCGAGAAGTAGGGGCCGACGTGCCAGGAATGAAGTAAAATATTACATCCGAGATGTTAGGTTGCCTTAGGGTAGGATATATAACGTTATAGACGTATATAATGTTCCCACCGAGAAGTAGGGGCCGACGCGCTAGGAATGTTGTAAAATATTACTTCCGAGATGTTAGGTTGCCTTAGGCTAGGATATGAAACGTTATAGACGTATATAATGTTCCCACCTAGAAGTAGTTGCCGACGCGCCAGGAATATTGTAAAATATTACATTCGACATGTAAGGTTGCCTTATGCTATGATATATAACGTTATAGACGTATATAATGTTCCCACCGAGAAGTAGGGGCCAACGAGCCAGGAATGTTGTAAAATATTACGCTCGGCATGTTAGGTTGTCTTAGGCTATGATATATAGCGATATAGACGTATATAATATTCCCACCGAGAAGTGGGGGCCGGCGCGCAGGAATGTAGTAAAATATTACATCCGAGATGTTAGGTTGCCTTAGGCTAGGATATGTAAAGTTATAGACGTATATAATGTTCCCACCGAGAAATAGGTGCCGACGTGCCAGGAATGTAGTAAAATATTACATCCGAGATGTTAGGTTGCCTTAGGTTAGGATATATAACGTTCTAGACGCTCATAATGTTCCCACAGAGAAGTATGGGCCAACGAGCCAGGAATGTGGTGAAACATTACATTCGACATGTTACGTTGCCTTAGGTTAGGATATATAACGTTATAGACGGATATACTGTTCCCACCGAGAAGTAGGTGCCGACGAGCCAGGAATGTTGTAAAATATTACGCTCGACATGTTAGGTTGCCTTAGGCTAGGATATATAGCGATATAGACGTATATAATGTTCCCATCGAGAAATAGCGGTCGGCGCGCTACGAATGTAGTAAATTATTACATCCGAGATGTTAGGATTGCCTTAGGCTAGGATATATCACGTTATAGGCGTATATAATGTTCCCACCGAGAAGTAGGGGCCGGCGCGCCAGGAATGCTGTAAAATATTACATTCGACATGTTAGGTTGCCTTAGGCTAGTATATATAGCGATATAGACGTATGTAATGTTCCCACCGAGAAGTAGGTGCCGGCGCGCCAGGAATGTTGTAAAATATTACATCCGAGGTGTTAGGATTGCCTTGGGCTAAGATATATAACGTTATAGACGTATATAATGTT
Organism: Xylocopa violacea; assembly: GCA_963969225.1. NCBI lineage: Eukaryota > Metazoa > Arthropoda > Insecta > Hymenoptera > Apidae > Xylocopa > Xylocopa violacea. The sequence goes on along the minus strand of CAXAJV010000197.1, from coordinate 360,113 downwards.
CCCACCGAGAAGTAGGGGCCGAAGTGACGGGACTGTTGTAAAATATTACATCCGAGATGTTAGGTTGCCTTAGGTTAGGATATATAACGTTATAGACGTATATAATGTTCCCACCGAGAAATAGGGGCCGACGCCCCAGGAATGTTGTAAAATATTACGCTCGACAAGTTAGGTTGCGTTAGGCTAGGATATATAGCGTTAAAGACGTATATAATGTTCCGACCGAGAAATAGGGGCCGACACGCCAGGAATGTTGTAAAATATTACATTCGACATGTTAGTTTGCCTTAGGCTAGGATATGTAAAGTCATAGACGTATATAATGTTCCCACCGAGAAATAGGTGCCGGCGCGCCAGGAATGTTGTAAAATATAACGCTCGACAAGTTAGGTTGCGTTAGGCTAGGATATATAGCGTTAAAGACGTATATAATGTTCCCACCGAGAAATAGGGGCCGACACGCCAGGAATGTTGTAAAATATTACATCCGAGATGTTAGGTTCCCTTAGGTTAGAATATATAACGTTATAGACGTATATAATGTTCCCACCGAGAAGTAGGGGCCAACGAGCCAGGAATGTTGTAAAATATTACGCTCGACATGTTAGGTTGCCTTAGGCTATGATATATAGCGATATAGACGTATATAATATTCCCACCGAGAAGTGGGGGCCGGCGCGCCAGGAATGTAGTAAAATATTACATCCGAGATGTTAGGTTGCCTTAGGCTAGGATATGTAAAGTTATAGACGTATATAATGTTCCCACCGAGAAATAGGCGCCGGCGCGCCAGGAATGTTGTAAAATATTACATCCGAGATGTTAGGATTGCCTTAGGTTAGGATATGTAGCGTTATAGACATATAAAATGTTCCCACCGAGAAGTAGGGGCCGACGTGCCAGGAATGAAGTAAAATATTACATCCGAGATGTTAGGTTGCCTTAGGGTAGGATATATAACGTTATAGACGTATATAATGTTCCCACCGAGAAGTAGGGGCCGACGCGCTAGGAATGTTGTAAAATATTACTTCCGAGATGTTAGGTTGCCTTAGGCTAGGATATGAAACGTTATAGACGTATATAATGTTCCCACCTAGAAGTAGTTGCCGACGCGCCAGGAATATTGTAAAATATTACATTCGACATGTAAGGTTGCCTTATGCTATGATATATAACGTTATAGACGTATATAATGTTCCCACCGAGAAGTAGGGGCCAACGAGCCAGGAATGTTGTAAAATATTACGCTCGGCATGTTAGGTTGTCTTAGGCTATGATATATAGCGATATAGACGTATATAATATTCCCACCGAGAAGTGGGGGCCGGCGCGCAGGAATGTAGTAAAATATTACATCCGAGATGTTAGGTTGCCTTAGGCTAGGATATGTAAAGTTATAGACGTATATAATGTTCCCACCGAGAAATAGGTGCCGACGTGCCAGGAATGTAGTAAAATATTACATCCGAGATGTTAGGTTGCCTTAGGTTAGGATATATAACGTTCTAGACGCTCATAATGTTCCCACAGAGAAGTATGGGCCAACGAGCCAGGAATGTGGTGAAACATTACATTCGACATGTTAAGTTGCCTTAGGTTAGGATATATAACGTTATAGACGGATATACTGTTCCCACCGAGAAGTAGTTGCCGACGCGCCAGGAATATAGTAAAATATTACATCCGAGATGTTAGGTTGCCTTAGACTAGGATATATTGCGTTAAAGACGTATATAATTTTCCCACCGAGAAATAGGGGCCGACACGCCAGGAATGTTGTAAAATATTACATTCGACATGTTAGTTTGCCTTAGGCTAGGATATATAGCGTTATAGACGTATTTAATGTTCCCACCGAGAAGTAGGGGCCGACGTGCCAGGAATGTTGTAAAATATTACGCTCGACATGTTAGGTTGCCTTAGGCTATGATATATAGCGTTATAGACGTATATAATGTTCCCAACGAGAAGTAGGGGCCGACGTGCCAGGAATGTAGTAAAATATTACATCCGAGATGTTAGGTTGCCTTAGGTTAGGATATATAGCGTTATAGACATATAAAATGTTCCCACCGAGAAGTAGGTGCCGACGTGCCAGGAATGTAGTAAAATATTACATCCGAGATGTTAGGTTGCCTTAGGTTAGGATATATAACGTTCTAGACGCTCATAATGTTCCCACAGAGAAGTATGGGCCAACGAGCCAGGAATGTGGTGAAACATTACATTCGACATGTTAAGTTGCCTTAGGTTAGGATATATAACGTTATAGACGGATATACTGTTCCCACCGAGAAGTAGTTGCCGACGCGCCAGGAATATTGTAAAATATTACATCCGAGATGTTAGGTTGCCTTAGACTAGGATATATAACGTTATAGACGTATATAATGTTCCCACAGGGAAGTAGGGGTCGAAGTGACGGGAATGTTGCAAAATATTACGCTCGACATGTTAGGATTGCCTTAGGCTAAGATATATAGCGTTATAGACATATATAATGTTCCCACCGAGAAGTAGGGGCCGAAGTGACGGGAATGTTGTAAAATATTACATTCGACATGTTAGTTTGCCTTAGGCTAGGATATATAGCGTTATAGACGTATATAATGTTCCCACCGAGAAGTAGGGGCCGACGTGCCAGGAATGTAGTAAAATATTACATCCGAGATGTTAGGTTGCCTTAGGTTAGGATATATAGCGTTAAAGACGTATATAATGTTCCCACCGAGAAATAGGGGCCGACACGCCAGGAATGTTGTAAAATATTACATCCGAGATGTTAGGTTGCCTTAGGCTAGGATATGTAAAGTTATAGACGTATATAATGTTCCCATCGAAAAATAGGTGCCGGCGCGCCAGGAATGTTGTAAAATATTACATCCGAGATATTAGGATTGCCTTAGGCTAAGATATATAACGTTATAGACGTATATAATGTTCCCACCGAGAAGTAGGGGCCGAAGTGACGGGAATGTTATAAAATATTACATTCGACATGTTAGTTTGCCTTAGGCTAGGATATATAGCGTTATAGACGTATATAATGTTCCCACCGAGAAGTAGGGGCCAACGAGCCAGGAATGTTGTAAAATATTACGCTCGACATGTTAGGTTGCCTTAGGCTATGATATATAGCGATATAGACGTATATAATATTCCCACCGAGAAGTGGGGGCCGGCGCGCCAGGAATGTAGTAAAATATTACATCCGAGATGTTAGGTTGCCTTAGGCTAGGATATGTAAAGTTATAGACGTATATAATGTTTCCACCGAAAAATAGGTGCCGGCGCGCCAGGAATGTTGTAAAATATTACATCCGAGATGTTAGGTTCCCTTAGGTTAGAATATATAACGTTATAGACGTATATAATGTTCCCACCGAGAAGTAGGGGCCAACGAGCCAGGAATGTTGTAAAATATTACGCTCGACATGTTAGGTTGCCTTAGGCTAGGATATGTAAAGTTATAGACGTATATAATGTTTCCACCGAAAAATAGGTGCCGGCGCGCCAGGAATGTTGTAAAATATTACATCCGAGATGTTAGGATTGCCTTAGGCTAATATATATAACGTTATAGACGTATATAATGTTCCCACCGAGAAGTAGGGGCCGAAGTGACGGGAATGTTGTAAAATATTACATTCGACATGCTAGTTTGCCTTAGGCTAGGATATATAGCGTTATAGACGTATATAATGTTCCCACCGAGAAGTAGGGGCCAACGAGCCAGGAATGTGGTGAAATATTACATCCGAGATGTTAGGTTGCCTTAGGTTAGGATATATAACGTTATTGACTTATTTAATGTTCCCACCGAGAAATAGGGGCCGACGCCCCAGGAATGTTGTAAAATATTACGCTCGACAAGTTAGGTTGCCTTAGGCTAGGATATATAGCGTTAAAGACGTATATAATGTTCCCACCGAGGAATAGGGGCCTCCACGCCAGGAATGTTGTAAAATATTACATCCGACATGTTAGGTTCCCTTAGGTTAGAATATATAACGTTATAGACGTATATAATGTTCCCAACGAGAAGTAGGCGCCAACGACCCAGGAATGTTGTAAAATATTACGCTCGACATGTTAGGTTGCCTTAGGCTATGATATATAGCGATATAGACGTATATAATATTCCCACCGAGAAGTGGGGGCCGGCGCGCCAGGAATGTAGTAAAATATTACATCCGAGATGTTAGGTTGCCTTAGGCTAGGATATGTAAAGTTATAGACGTATATAATGTTCCCACCGAAAAATAGGTGCCGGCGCGCCAGGAATGTTGTAAAATATTACATCCGAGATGTTAGGATTGCCTTAGGCTAAGATATATAACGTTATAGACGTATATAATGTTCCCACCGAGAAGTAGGGGCCGAAGTGACGGGAATGTTATAAAATATTACATTCGACATGTTAGTTTGCCTTAGGCTAGGATATATAGCGTTATAGACGTATATAATGTTCCCACCGAGAAGTAGGGGCCAACGAGCCAGGAATGTGGTGAAATATTGCATCCGAGATGTTAGGTTGCCTTAGGTTAGGATATATAACGTTATTGACTTATATAATGTTCCCACCGAGAAATAGGGGCCGACGCCCCAGGAATGTTGTAAAATATTACGCTCGACAAGTTAGGTTGCCTTAGGCTAGGATATATTGCGTTAAAGACGTATATAATTTTCCCACCGAGAAATAGGGGCCGACACGCCAGGAATGTTGTAAAATATTACATCCGAGATGTTAGGTTCCCTTAGGTTAGAATATATAACGTTATAGACGTATATAATGTTCCCACCGAGAAGTAGGGGCCAACGAGCCAGGAATGTTGTAAAATATTACGCTCGACATGTTAGGTTGCCTTAGGCTATGATATATAGCGATATAGACGTATATAATATTCCCACCGAGAAGTGGGGGCCGGCGCGCCAGGAATGTAGTAAAATATTACATCCGAGATGTTAGGTTGCCTTAGGCTAGGATATGTAAAGTTATAGACGTATATAATGTTTCCACCGAAAAATAGGTGCCGGCGCGCCAGGAATGTTGTAAAATATTACATCCGAGATGTTAGGATTGCCTTAGGCTAAGATATATAACGTTATAGACGTATATAATGTTCCCACCGAGAAGTAGGGGCCGAAGTGACGGGAATGTTGTAAAATATTACATTCGACATGCTAGTTTGCCTTAGGCTAGGATATATAGCGTTATAGACGTATATAATGTTCCCACCGAGAAGTAGGGGCCAACGAGCTAGGAATGTGGTGAAATATTACATCCGAGATGTTAGGTTGCCTTAGAGTAGGATATATAACGTTATTGACTTATTTAATGTTCCCACCGAGAAATACGGGCCGACGCCCCAGGAATGTTGTAAAATATTACGCTCGACAAGTTAGGTTGCCTTAGGCTAGGATATATAGCGTTAAAGACGTATATAATGTTCCCACCGAGGAATAGGGGCCGACACGCCAGGAATCTTGTAAAATATTACATCCGACATGTTAGGTTCCCTTAGGTTAGAATATATAACGTTATAGACGTATATAATGTTCCCAACGAGAAGTAGGCGCCAACGACCCAGGAATGTTGTAAAATATTACGCTCGACATGTTAGGTTGCCTTAGGCTGTGATATATAGCGATATAGACGTATATAATATTCCCACCGAGAAGTGGGGGCCGGCGCGCCAGGAATGTAGTAAAATATTACATCCGAGATGTTAGGTTGCCTTAGGCTAGGATATGTAAAGTTATAGACGTATATAATGTTTCCACCGAAAAATAGGTGCCGGCGCGCCAGGAATGTTGTAAAATATTACATCCGAGATGTTCGGATTGCCTTAGGCTAAGATATATAACGTTATAGACGTATATAATGTTCCCACCGAGAAGTAGGGGCCGAAGTGACGGGAATGTTGTAAAATATTACATTCGACATGCTAGTTTGCCTTAGGCTAGGATATATAGCGTTATAGACGTATATAATGTTCCCACCGAGAAGTAGGGGCCAACGAGCCAGGAATGTGGTGAAATATTACATCCGAGATGTTAGGTTGCCTTAGGTTAGGATATATAACGTTATTGACTTATATAATGTTCCCACCGAGAAATAGGGGCCGACGCCCCAGGAATGTTGTAAAATATTACGCTCGACAAGTTAGGTTGCCTTAGGCTAGGATATATTGCGTTAAAGACGTATATAATTTTCCCACCGAGAAATAGGGGCCGACACGCCAGGAATGTTGTAAAATATTACATCCGAGATGCTAGGTTCCCTTAGGTTAGAATATATAACGTTATAGACGTATATAATGTTCCCACCGAGAAGTGGGGGCCGGCGCGCCAGGAATGTAGTAAAATATTACATCCGAGATGTTAGGTTGCCTTAGGCTAGGATATGTAAAGTTATAGACGTATATAATGTTCCCACCGAAAAATAGGTGCCGGCGCGCCAGGAATGTTGTAAAATATTACATCCGAGATGTTAGGATTGCCTTAGGCTAAGATATATAACGTTATAGACGTATATAATGTTCCCACCGAGAAGTAGGGGCCGAAGTGACGGGAATGTTGTAAAATATTACATTCGACATGTTAGTTTGCCTTAGGCTAGGATATATAGCGTTATAGACGTATTTAATGTTCCCACCGAGAAGTAGGGGCCGACGTGCCAGGAATGTTGTAAAATATTACGCTCGACATGTTAGGTTGCCTTAGGCTAGGATATATAGCGTTATAGACGTATATAATGTTCCCACCGAGAAGTAGGGGCCGAAGTGACGGGAATGTTGTAAAATATTACATCCGAGATGTTAGGTTGCCTTAGGTTAGGATATATAACGTTCTAGACGCTCATAATGTTCCCACAGAGAAGTATGGGCCAACGAGCCAGGAATGTGGTGAAACATTACATTCGACATGTTACGTTGCCTTAGGTTAGGATATATAACGTTATAGACGGATATACTGTTCCCACCGAGAAGTAGGTGCCGACGAGCCAGGAATGTTGTAAAATATTACGCTCGACATGTTAGGTTGCCTTAGGCTAGGATATATAGCGATATAGACGTATATAATGTTCCCATCGAGAAATAGCGGTCGGCGCGCTACGAATGTAGTAAAATATTACATCCGAGATGTTAGGATTGCCTTAGGCTAGGATATATCACGTTATAGGCGTATATAATGTTCCCACCGAGAAGTAGGGGCCGGCGCGCCAGGAATGCTGTAAAATATTACATTCGACATGTTAGGTTGCCTTAGGCGAGTATATATAGCGATATAGACGTATGTAATGTTCCCACCGAGAAGTAGGTGCCGGCGCGCCAGGAATGTTGTAAAATATTACATCCGAGGTGTTAGGATTGCCTTGGGCTAAGATATATAACGTTATAGACGTATATAATGTTCCCACCGAGAAGTAGGGGCCGAAGTGACGGGACTGTTGTAAAATATTACATCCGAGATGTTAGGTTGCCTTAGGTTAGGATATATAACGTTATAGACGTATATAATGTTCCCACCGAGAAATAGGGGCCGACGCCCCAGGAATGTTGTAAAATATTACGCTCGACAAGTTAGGTAGCGTTAGGCTAGGATATATAGCGTTAAAGACGTATATAATGTTCCGACCGAGAAATAGGGGCCGACACGCCAGGAATGATGTAAAATATTACATTCGACATGTTAGTTTGCCTTAGGCTAGGATATGTAAAGTCATAGACGTATATAATGTTCCCACCGAGAAATAGGTGCCGGCGCGCCAGGAATGTTGTAAAATATAACGCTCGACAAGTTAGGTTGCGTTAGGCTAGGATATATAGCGTTAAAGACGTATATAATGTTCCCACCGAGAAATAGGGGCCGACACGCCAGGAATGTTGTAAAATATTACATCCGAGATGTTAGGTTCCCTTAGGTTAGAATATATAACGTTATAGACGTATATAATGTTCCCACCGAGAAGTAGGGGCCAACGAGCCAGGAATGTTGTAAAATATTACGCTCGACATGTTAGGTTGCCTTAGGCTATGATATATAGCGATATAGACGTATATAATATTCCCACCGAGAAGTGGGGGCCGGCGCGCCAGGAATGTAGTAAAATATTACATCCGAGATGTTAGGTTGCCTTAGGCTAGGATATGTAAAGTTATAGACGTATATAATGTTCCCACCGAGAAATAGGCGCCGGCGCGCCAGGAATGTTGTAAAATATTACATCCGAGATGTTAGGATTGCCTTAGGTTAGGATATGTAGCGTTATAAACATATAAAATGTTCCCACCGAGAAGTAGGGGCCGACGTGCCAGGAATGAAGTAAAATATTACATCCGAGATGTTAGGTTGCCTTAGGGTAGGATATATAACGTTATAGACGTATATAATGTTCCCACCGAGAAGTAGGGGCCGACGCGCTAGGAATGTTGTAAAATATTACTTCCGAGATGTTAGGTTGCCTTAGGCTAGGATATGAAACGTTATAGACGTATATAATGTTCCCACCTAGAAGTAGTTGCCGACGCGCCAGGAATATTGTAAAATATTACATTCGACATGTAAGGTTGCCTTATGCTATGATATATAACGTTATAGACGTATATAATGTTCCCACCGAGAAGTAGGGGCCAACGAGCCAGGAATGTTGTAAAATATTACGCTCGGCATGTTAGGTTGTCTTAGGCTATGATATATAGCGATATAGACGTATATAATATTCCCACCGAGAAGTGGGGGCCGGCGCGCAGGAATGTAGTAAAATATTACATCCGAGATGTTAGGTTGCCTTAGGCTAGGATATGTAAAGTTATAGACGTATATAATGTTCCCACCGAGAAGTAGGTGCCGACGTGCCAGGAATGTAGTAAAATATTACATCCGAGATGTTAGGTTGCCTTAGGTTAGGATATATAACGTTCTAGACGCTCATAATGTTCCCACAGAGAAGTATGGGCCAACGAGCCAGGAATGTGGTGAAACATTACATTCGACATGTTAAGTTGCCTTAGGTTAGGATATATAACGTTATAGACGGATATACTGTTCCCACCGAGAAGTAGTTGCCGACGCGCCAGGAATATTGTAAAATATTACATCCGAGATGTTAGGTTGCCTTAGACTAGGATATATAACGTTATAGACGTATATAATGTTCCCACAGAGAAGTAGGGGTCGAAGTGACGGGAATGTTGTAAAATATTACGCTCGACATGTTAGGATTGCCTTAGGCTAAGATATATAGCGTTATAGACATATATAATGTTCCCACCGAGAAGTAGGGGCCGAAGTGACGGGAATGTTGTAAAATATTACATTCGACATGTTAGTTTGCCTTAGGCTAGGATATATAGCGTTATAGACGTATATAATGTTCCCACCGAGAAGTAGGGGCCGACGCGCCAGGAATGTTGTAAAATATTACATCCGAGATATTAGGATTGCCTTAGGCTAAGATATATAACGTTATAGACGTATATAATGTTCCCACCGAGAAGTAGGGGCCGAAGTGACGGGAATGTTATAAAATATTACATTCGACATGTTAGTTTGCCTTAGGCTAGGATATATAGCGTTATAGACGTATATAATGTTCCCACCGAGAAGTAGGGGCCAACGAGCCAGGAATGTGGTGATATATTGCATCCGAGATGTTAGGTTGCCTTAGGTTAGGATATATAACGTTATTGACTTATATAATGTTCCCACCGAGAAATAGGGGCCGACGCCCCAGGAATGTTGTAAAATATTACGCTCGACAAGTTAGGTTGCCTTAGGCTAGGATATATTGCGTTAAAGACGTATATAATTTTCCCACCGAGAAATAGGGGCCGACACGCCAGGAATGTTGTAAAATATTACATCCGAGATGTTAGGTTCCCTTAGGTTAGAATATATAACGTTATAGACGTATATAATGTTCCCACCGAGAAGTAGGGGCCAACGAGCCAGGAATGTTGTAAAATATTACGCTCGACATGTTAGGTTGCCTTAGGCTATGATATATAGCGATATAGACGTATATAATATTCCCACCGAGAAGTGGGGGCCGGCGCGCCAGGAATGTAGTAAAATATTACATCCGAGATGTTAGGTTGCCTTAGGCTAGGATATGTAAAGTTATAGACGTATATAATGTTTCCACCGAAAAATAGGTGCCGGCGCGCCAGGAATGTTGTAAAATATTACATCCGAGATGTTAGGTTCCCTTAGGTTAGAATATATAACGTTATAGACGTATATAATGTTCCCACCGAGAAGTAGGGGCCAACGAGCCAGGAATGTTGTAAAATATTACGCTCGACATGTTAGGTTGCCTTAGGCTATGATATATAGCGATATAGACGTATATAATATTCCCACCGAGAAGTGGGGGCCGGCGCGCCAGGAATGTAGTAAAATATTACATCCGAGATCTTAGGTTGCCTTAGGCTAGGATATGTAAAGTTATAGACGTATATAATGTTTCCACCGAAAAATAGGTGCCGGCGCGCCAGGAATGTTGTAAAATATTACATCCGAGATGTTAGGTTCCCTTAGGTTAGAATATATAACGTTATAGACGTATATAATGTTCCCACCGAGAAGTAGGGGCCAACGAGCCAGGAATGTTGTAAAATATTACGCTCGACATGTTAGGTTGCCTTAGGCTATGATATATAGCGATATAGACGTATATAATATTCCCACCGAGAAGTGGGGGCCGGCGCGCCAGGAATGTAGTAAAATATTACATCCGAGATGTTAGGTTGCCTTAGGCTAGGATATGTAAAGTTATAGACGTATATAATGTTTCCACCGAAAAATAGGTGCCGGCGCGCCAGGAATGTTGTAAAATATTACATCCGAGATGTTAGGATTGCCTTAGGCTAAGATATATAACGTTATAGACGTATATAATGTTCCCACCGAGAAGTAGGGGCCGAAGTGACGGGAATGTTGTAAAATATTACATTCGACATGCTAGTTTGCCTTAGGCTAGGATATATAGCGTTATAGACGTATATAATGTTCCCACCGAGAAGTAGGGGCCAACGAGCCAGGAATGTGGTGAAATATTACATCCGAGATGTTAGGTTGCCTTAGGTTAGGATATATAACGTTATTGACTTATTTAATGTTCCCACCGAGAAATAGGGGCCGACGCCCCAGGAATGTTGTAAAATATTACGCTCGACAAGTTAGGTTGCCTTAGGCTAGGATATATAGCGTTAAAGACGTATATAATGTTCCCACCGAGGAATAGGGGCCTCCACGCCAGGAATGTTGTAAAATATTACATCCGACATGTTAGGTTCCCTTAGGTTAGAATATATAACGTTATAGACGTATATAATGTTCCCAACGAGAAGTAGGCGCCAACGACCCAGGAATGTTGTAAAATATTACGCTCGACATGTTAGGTTGCCTTAGGCTATGATATATAGCGATATAGACGTATATAATATTCCCACCGAGAAGTGGGGGCCGGCGCGCCAGGAATGTAGTAAAATATTACATCCGAGATGTTAGGTTGCCTTAGGCTAGGATATGTAAAGTTATAGACGTATATAATGTTCCCACCGAAAAATAGGTGCCGGCGCGCCAGGAATGTTGTAAAATATTACATCCGAGATGTTAGGATTGCCTTAGGCTAAGATATATAACGTTATAGACGTATATAATGTTCCCACCGAGAAGTAGGGGCCGAAGTGACGGGAATGTTATAAAATATTACATTCGACATGTTAGTTTGCCTTAGGCTAGGATATATAGCGTTATAGACGTATATAATGTTCCCACCGAGAAGTAGGGGCCAACGAGCCAGGAATGTGGTGAAATATTGCATCCGAGATGTTAGGTTGCCTTAGGTTAGGATATATAACGTTATTGACTTATATAATGTTCCCACCGAGAAATAGGGGCCGACGCCCCAGGAATGTTGTAAAATATTACGCTCGACAAGTTAGGTTGCCTTAGGCTAGGATATATTGCGTTAAAGACGTATATAATTTTCCCACCGAGAAATAGGGGCCGACACGCCAGGAATGTTGTAAAATATTACATCCGAGATGTTAGGTTCCCTTAGGTTAGAATATATAACGTTATAGACGTATATAATGTTCCCACCGAGAAGTAGGGGCCAACGAGCCAGGAATGTTGTAAAATATTACGCTCGACATGTTAGGTTGCCTTAGGCTATGATATATAGCGATATAGACGTATATAATATTCCCACCGAGAAGTGGGGGCCGGCGCGCCAGGAATGTAGTAAAATATTACATCCGAGATGTTAGGTTGCCTTAGGCTAGGATATGTAAAGTTATAGACGTATATAATGTTTCCACCGAAAAATAGGTGCCGGCGCGCCAGGAATGTTGTAAAATATTACATCCGAGATGTTAGGATTGCCTTAGGCTAAGATATATAACGTTATAGACGTATATAATGTTCCCACCGAGAAGTAGGGGCCGAAGTGACGGGAATGTTGTAAAATATTACATTCGACATGCTAGTTTGCCTTAGGCTAGGATATATAGCGTTATAGACGTATATAATGTTCCCAACGAGAAGTAGGGGCCGACGTGCCAGGAATGTAGTAAAATATTACATCCGAGATGTTAGGTTGCCTTAGGTTAGGATATATAGCGTTATAGACATATAAAATGTTCCCACCGAGAAGTTGGTGCCGACGTGCCAGGAATGTAGTAAAATATTACATCCGAGATGTTAGGTTGCCTTAGGTTAGGATATATAACGTTCTAGACGCTCATAATGTTCCCACAGAGAAGTATGGGCCAACGAGCCAGGAATGTGTTGAAACATTACATTCGACATGTTAAGTTGCCTTAGGTTAGGATATATAACGTTATAGACGGATATACTGTTCCCACCGAGAAGTAGTTGCCGACGCGCCAGGAATATTGTAAAATATTACATCCGAGATGTTAGGTTGCCTTAGACTAGGATATATAACGTTATAGACGTATATAATGTTCCCACAGAGAAGTAGGGGTCGAAGTGACGGGAATGTTGTAAAATATTACGCTCGACATGTTAGGATTGCCTTAGGCTAAGATATATAGCGTTATAGACATATATAATGTTCCCACCGAGAAGTAGGGGCCGAAGTGACGGGAATGTTGTAAAATATTACATTCGACATGTTAGTTTGCCTTAGGCTAGGATATATAGCGTTATAGACGTATATAATGTTCCCACCGAGAAGTAGGGGCCGACGTGCCAGGAATGTAGTAAAATATTACATCCGAGATGTTAGGTTGCCTTAGGTTAGGATATATAGCGTTAAAGACGTATATAATGTTCCCACCGAGAAATAGGGGCCGACACGCCAGGAATGTTGTAAAATATTACATCCGAGATGTTAGGTTGCCTTAGGCTAGGATATGTAAAGTTATAGACGTATATAATGTTCCCATCGAAAAATAGGTGCCGGCGCGCCAGGAATGTTGTAAAATATTACATCCGAGATATTACGATTGCCTTAGGCTAAGATATATAACGTTATAGACGTATATAATGTTCCCACCGAGAAGTAGGGGCCGAAGTGACGGGAATGTTATAAAATATTACATTCGACATGTTAGTTTGCCTTAGGCTAGGATATATAGCGTTATAGACGTATATAATGTTCCCACCGAGAAGTAGGGGCCAACGAGCCAGGAATGTGGTGATATATTGCATCCGAGATGTTAGGTTGCCTTAGGTTAGGATATATAACGTTATTGACTTATATAATGTTCCCACCGAGAAATAGGGGCCGACGCCCCAGGAATGTTGTAAAATATTACGCTCGACAAGTTAGGTTGCCTTAGGATAGGATATATTGCGTTAAAGACGTATATAATTTTCCCACCGAGAAATAGGGGCCGACACGCCAGGAATGTTGTAAAATATTACATCCGAGATGTTAGGTTCCCTTAGGTTAGAATATATAACGTTATAGACGTATATAATGTTCCCACCGAGAAGTAGGGGCCAACGAGCCAGGAATGTTGTAAAATATTACGCTCGACATGTTAGGTTGCCTTAGGCTATGATATATAGCGATATAGACGTATATAATATTCCCACCGAGAAGTGGGGGCCGGCGCGCCAGGAATGTAGTAAAATATTACATCCGAGATGTTAGGTTGCCTTAGGCTAGGATATGTAAAGTTATAGACGTATATAATGTTTCCACCGAAAAATAGGTGCCGGCGCGCCAGGAATGTTGTAAAATATTACATCCGAGATGTTAGGTTCCCTTAGGTTAGAATATATAACGTTATAGACGTATATAATGTTCCCACCGAGAAGTAGGGGCCAACGAGCCAGGAATGTTGTAAAATATTACGCTCGACATGTTAGGTTGCCTTAGGCTATGATATATAGCGATATAGACGTATATAATATTCCCACCGAGAAGTGGGGGCCGGCGCGCCAGGAATGTAGTAAAATATTACATCCGAGATGTTAGGTTGCCTTAGGCTAGGATATGTAAAGTTATAGACGTATATAATGTTTCCACCGAAAAATAGGTGCCGGCGCGCCAGGAATGTTGTAAAATATTACATCCGAGATGTTAGGATTGCCTTAGGCTAAGATATATAACGTTATAGACGTATATAATGTTCCCACCGAGAAGTAGGGGCCGAAGTGACGGGAATGTTGTAAAATATTACATTCGACATGCTAGTTTGCCTTAGGCTAGGATATATAGCGTTATAGACGTATATAATGTTCCCACCGAGAAGTAGGGGCCAACGAGCCAGGAATGTGGTGAAATATTACATCCGAGATGTTAGGTTGCCTTAGGTTAGGATATATAACGTTATTGACTTATTTAATGTTCCCACCGAGAAATAGGGGCCGACGCCCCAGGAATGTTGTAAAATATTACGCTCGACAAGTTAGGTTGCCTTAGGCTAGGATATATAGCGTTAAAGACGTATATAATGTTCCCACCGAGGAATAGGGGCCTCCACGCCAGGAATGTTGTAAAATATTACATCCGACATGTTAGGTTCCCTTAGGTTAGAATATATAACGTTATAGACGTATATAATGTTCCCAACGAGAAGTAGGCGCCAACGACCCAGGAATGTTGTAAAATATTACGCTCGACATGTTAGGTTGCCTTAGGCTATGATATATAGCGATATAGACGTATATAATATTCCCACCGAGAAGTGGGGGCCGGCGCGCCAGGAATGTAGTAAAATATTACATCCGAGATGTTAGGTTGCCTTAGGCTAGGATATGTAAAGTTATAGACGTATATAATGTTCCCACCGAAAAATAGGTGCCGGCGCGCCAGGAATGTTGTAAAATATTACATCCGAGATGTTAGGATTGCCTTAGGCTAAGATATATAACGTTATAGACGTATATAATGTTCCCACCGAGAAGTAGGGGCCGAAGTGACGGGAATGTTATAAAATATTACATTCGACATGTTAGTTTGCCTTAGGCTAGGATATATAGCGTTATAGACGTATATAATGTTCCCACCGAGAAGTAGGGGCCAACGAGCCAGGAATGTGGTGAAATATTGCATCCGAGATGTTAGGTTGCCTTAGGTTAGGATATATAACGTTATTGACTTATATAATGTTCCCACCGAGAAATAGGGGCCGACGCCCCAGGAATGTTGTAAAATATTACGCTCGACAAGTTAGGTTGCCTTAGGCTAGGATATATTGCGTTAAAGACGTATATAATTTTCCCACCGAGAAATAGGGGCCGACACGCCAGGAATGTTGTAAAATATTACATCCGAGATGTTAGGTTCCCTTAGGTTAGAATATATAACGTTATAGACGTATATAATGTTCCCACCGAGAAGTAGGGGCCAACGAGCCAGGAATGTTGTAAAATATTACGCTCGACATGTTAGGTTGCCTTAGGCTATGATATATAGCGATATAGACGTATATAATATTCCCACCGAGAAGTGGGGGCCGGCGCGCCAGGAATGTAGTAAAATATTACATCCGAGATGTTAGGTTGCCTTAGGCTAGGATATGTAAAGTTATAGACGTATATAATGTTTCCACCGAAAAATAGGTGCCGGCGCGCCAGGAATGTTGTAAAATATTACATCCGAGATGTTAGGATTGCCTTAGGCTAAGATATATAACGTTATAGACGTATATAATGTTCCCACCGAGAAGTAGGGGCCGAAGTGACGGGAATGTTGTAAAATATTACATTCGACATGCTAGTTTGCCTTAGGCTAGGATATATAGCGTTATAGACGTATATAATGTTCCCACCGAGAAGTAGGGGCCAACGAGCTAGGAATGTGGTGAAATATTACATCCGAGATGTTAGGTTGCCTTAGGTTAGGATATATAACGTTATTGACTTATTTAATGTTCCCACCGAGAAATAGGGGCCGACGCCCCAGGAATGTTGTAAAATATTACGCTCGACAAGTTAGGTTGCCTTAGGCTAGGATATATAGCGTTAAAGACGTATATAATGTTCCCACCGAGGAATAGGGGCCGACACGCCAGGAATCTTGTAAAATATTACATCCGACATGTTAGGTTCCCTTAGGTTAGAATATATAACGTTATAGACGTATATAATGTTCCCAACGAGAAGTAGGCGCCAACGACCCAGGAATGTTGTAAAATATTACGCTCGACATGTTAGGTTGCCTTAGGCTGTGATATATAGCGATATAGACGTATATAATATTCCCACCGAGAAGTGGGGGCCGGCGCGCCAGGAATGTAGTAAAATATTACATCCGAGATGTTAGGTTGCCTTAGGCTAGGATATGTAAAGTTATAGACGTATATAATGTTTCCACCGAAAAATAGGTGCCGGCGCGCCAGGAATGTTGTAAAATATTACATCCGAGATGTTCGGATTGCCTTAGGCTAAGATATATAACGTTATAGACGTATATAATGTTCCCACCGAGAAGTAGGGGCCGAAGTGACGGGAATGTTGTAAAATATTACATTCGACATGCTAGTTTGCCTTAGGCTAGGATATATAGCGTTATAGACGTATATAATGTTCCCACCGAGAAGTAGGGGCCAACGAGCCAGGAATGTGGTGAAATATTACATCCGAGATGTTAGGTTGCCTTAGGTTAGGATATATAACGTTATTGACTTATATAATGTTCCCACCGAGAAATAGGGGCCGACGCCCCAGGAATGTTGTAAAATATTACGCTCGACAAGTTAGGTTGCCTTAGGCTAGGATATATTGCGTTAAAGACGTATATAATTTTCCCACCGAGAAATAGGGGCCGACACGCCAGGAATGTTGTAAAATATTACATCCGAGATGCTAGGTTCCCTTAGGTTAGAATATATAACGTTATAGACGTATATAATGTTCCCACCGAGAAGTGGGGGCCGGCGCGCCAGGAATGTAGTAAAATATTACATCCGAGATGTTAGGTTGCCTTAGGCTAGGATATGTAAAGTTATAGACGTATATAATGTTCCCACCGAAAAATAGGTGCCGGCGCGCCAGGAATGTTGTAAAATATTACATCCGAGATGTTAGGATTGCCTTAGGCTAAGATATATAACGTTATAGACGTATATAATGTTCCCACCGAGAAGTAGGGGCCGAAGTGACGGGAATGTTGTAAAATATTACATTCGACATGTTAGTTTGCCTTAGGCTAGGATATATAGCGTTATAGACGTATTTAATGTTCCCACCGAGAAGTAGGGGCCGACGTGCCAGGAATGTTGTAAAATATTACGCTCGACATGTTAGGTTGCCTTAGGCTAGGATATATAGCGTTATAGACGTATATAATGTTCCCACCGAGAAGTAGGGGCCGAAGTGACGGGAATGTTGTAAAATATTACATCCGAGATGTTAGGTTGCCTTAGGTTAGGATATATAACGTTCTAGACGCTCATAATGTTCCCACAGAGAAGTATGGGCCAACGAGCCAGGAATGTGGTGAAACATTACATTCGACATGTTACGTTGCCTTAGGTTAGGATATATAACGTTATAGACGGATATACTGTTCCCACCGAGAAGTAGGTGCCGACGAGCCAGGAATGTTGTAAAATATTACGCTCGACATGTTAGGTTGCCTTAGGCTAGGATATATAGCGATATAGACGTATATAATGTTCCCATCGAGAAATAGCGGTCGGCGCGCTACGAATGTAGTAAAATATTACATCCGAGATGTTAGGATTGCCTTAGGCTAGGATATATCACGTTATAGGCGTATATAATGTTCCCACCGAGAAGTAGGGGCCGGCGCGCCAGGAATGCTGTAAAATATTACATTCGACATGTTAGGTTGCCTTAGCCGAGTATATATAGCGATATAGACGTATGTAATGTTCCCACCGAGAAGTAGGTGCCGGCGCGCCAGGAATGTTGTAAAATATTACATCCGAGGTGTTAGGATTGCCTTGGGCTAAGATATATAACGTTATAGACGTATATAATGTTCCCACCGAGAAGTAGGGGCCGAAGTGACGGGACTGTTGTAAAATATTACATCCGAGATGTTAGGTTGCCTTAGGTTAGGATATATAACGTTATAGACGTATATAATGTTCCCACCGAGAAATAGGGGCCGACGCCCCAGGAATGTTGTAAAATATTACGCTCGACAAGTTAGGTAGCGTTAGGCTAGGATATATAGCGTTAAAGACGTATATAATGTTCCGACCGAGAAATAGGGGCCGACACGCCAGGAATGTTGTAAAATATTACATTCGACATGTTAGTTTGCCTTAGGCTAGGATATGTAAAGTCATAGACGTATATAATGTTCCCACCGAGAAATAGGTGCCGGCGCGCCAGGAATGTTGTAAAATATAACGCTCGACAAGTTAGGTTGCGTTAGGCTAGGATATATAGCGTTAAAGACGTATATAATGTTCCCACCGAGAAATAGGGGCCGACACGCCAGGAATGTTGTAAAATATTACATCCGAGATGTTAGGTTCCCTTAGGTTAGAATATATAACGTTATAGACGTATATAATGTTCCCACCGAGAAGTAGGGGCCAACGAGCCAGGAATGTTGTAAAATATTACGCTCGACATGTTAGGTTGCCTTAGGCTATGATATATAGCGATATAGACGTATATAATATTCCCACCGAGAAGTGGGGGCCGGCGCGCCAGGAATGTAGTAAAATATTACATCCGAGATGTTAGGTTGCCTTAGGCTAGGATATGTAAAGTTATAGACGTATATAATGTTCCCAACGAGAAGTAGGGGCCGACGTGCCAGGAATGTAGTAAAATATTACATCCGAGATGTTAGGTTGCCTTAGGTTAGGATATATAGCGTTATAGACATATAAAATGTTCCCACCGAGAAGTAGGTGCCGACGTGCCAGGAATGTAGTAAAATATTACATCCGAGATGTTAGGTTGCCTTAGGTTAGGATATATAACGTTCTAGACGCTCATAATGTTCCCACAGAGAAGTATGGGCCAACGAGCCAGAAATGTGGTGAAACATTACATTCGACATGTTAAGTTGCCTTAGGTTAGGATATATAACGTTATAGACGGATATACTGTTCCCACCGAGAAGTAGTTGCCGACGCGCCAGGAATATTGTAAAATATTACATCCGAGATGTTAGGTTGCCTTAGACTAGGATATATAACGTTATAGACGTATATAATGTTCCCACAGAGAAGTAGGGGTCGAAGTGACGGGAATGTTGTAAAATATTACGCTCGACATGTTAGGATTGCCTTAGGCTAAGATATATAGCGTTATAGACATATATAATGTTCCCACCGAGAAGTAGGGGCCGAAGTGACGGGAATGTTGTAAAATATTACATTCGACATGTTAGTTTGCCTTAGGCTAGGATATATAGCGTTATAGACGTATATAATGTTCCCACCGAGAAGTAGGGGCCGACGTGCCAGGAATGTAGTAAAATATTACATCCGAGATGTTAGGTTGCCTTAGGTTAGGATATATAGCGTTAAAGACGTATATAATGTTCCCACCGAGAAATAGGGGCCGACACGCCAGGAATGTTGTAAAATATTACATCCGAGATGTTAGGTTGCCTTAGGCTAGGATATGTAAAGTTATAGACGTATATAATGTTCCCATCGAAAAATAGGTGCCGGCGCGCCAGGAATGTTGTAAAATATTACATCCGAGATATTAGGATTGCCTTAGGCTAAGATATATAACGTTATAGACGTATATAATGTTCCCACCGAGAAGTAGGGGCCGAAGTGACGGGAATGTTATAAAATATTACATTCGACATGTTAGTTTGCCTTAGGCTAGGATATATAGCGTTATAGACGTATATAATGTTCCCACCGAGAAGTAGGGGCCAACGAGCCAGGAATGTGGTGATATATTGCATCCGAGATGTTAGGTTGCCTTAGGTTAGGATATATAACGTTATTGACTTATATAATGTTCCCACCGAGAAATAGGGGCCGACGCCCCAGGAATGTTGTAAAATATTACGCTCGACAAGTTAGGTTGCCTTAGGCTAGGATATATAGCGTTAAAGACGTATATAATGTTCCCACCGAGGAATAGGGGCCGACACGCCAGGAATGTTGTAAAATATTACATCCGACATGTTAGGTTCCCTTAGGTTAGAATATATAACGTTATAGACGTATATAATGTTCCCAACGAGAAGTAGGCGCCAACGACCCAGGAATGTTGTAAAATATTACGCTCGACATGTTAGGTTGCCTTAGGCTATGATATATAGCGATATAGACGTATATAATATTCCCACCGAGAAGTGGGGGCCGGCGCGCCAGGAATGTAGTAAAATATTACATCCGAGATGTTAGGTTGCCTTAGGCTAGGATATGTAAAGTTATAGACGTATATAATGTTCCCACCGAAAAATAGGTGCCGGCGCGCCAGGAATGTTGTAAAATATTACATCCGAGATGTTAGGATTGCCTTAGGCTAAGATATATAACGTTATAGACGTATATAATGTTCCCACCGAGAAGTAGGGGCCGAAGTGACGGGAATGTTATAAAATATTACATTCGACATGTTAGTTTGCCTTAGGCTAGGATATATAGCGTTATAGACGTATATAATGTTCCCACCGAGAAGTAGGGGCCAACGAGCCAGGAATGTGGTGAAATATTGCATCCGAGATGTTAGGTTGCCTTAGGTTAGGATATATAACGTTATTGACTTATATAATGTTCCCACCGAGAAATAGGGGCCGACGCCCCAGGAATGTTGTAAAATATTACGCTCGACAAGTTAGGTTGCCTTAGGCTAGGATAAATTGCGTTAAAGACGTATATAATTTTCCCACCGAGAAATAGGGGCCGACACGCCAGGAATGTTGTAAAATATTACATCCGAGATGTTAGGTTCCCTTAGGTTAGAATATATAACGTTATAGACGTATATAATGTTCCCACCGAGAAGTAGGGGCCAACGAGCCAGGAATGTTGTAAAATATTACGCTCGACATGTTAGGTTGCCTTAGGCTATGATATATAGCGATATAGACGTATACAATATTCCCACCGAGAAGTGGGGGCCGGTGTGCCAGGAATGTAGTAAAATATTACATCCGAGATGTTAGGTTGCCTTAGGCTAGGATATGTAAAGTTATAGACGTATATAATGTTTCCACCGAAAAATAGGTGCCGGCGCGCCAGGAATGTTGTAAAATATTACATCCGAGATGTTAGGATTGCCTTAGGCTAAGATATATAACGTTATAGACGTATATAATGTTCCCACCGAGAAGTAGGGGCCGAAGTGACGGGAATGTTGTAAAATATTACATTCGACATGCTAGTTTGCCTTAGGCTAGGATATATAGCGTTATAGACGTATATAATGTTCCCACCGAGAAGTAGGGGCCAACGAGCCAGGAATGTGGTGAAATATTACATCCGAGATGTTAGGTTGCCTTAGGTTAGGATATATAACGTTATTGACTTATATAATGTTCCCACCGAGAAATAGGGGCCGACGCCCCAGGAATGTTGTAAAATATTACGCTCGACAAGTTAGGTTGCCTTAGGCTAGGATATATTGCGTTAAAGACGTATATAATTTTCCCACCGAGAAATAGGGGCCGACACGCCAGGAATGTTGTAAAATATTACATCCGAGATGCTAGGTTCCCTTAGGTTAGAATATATAACGTTATAGACGTATATAATGTTCCCACCGAGAAGTAGGGGCCAACGAGCCAGGAATGTTGTAAAATATTACGCTCGACATGTTAGGTTGCCTTAGGCTATGATATATAGCGATATAGACGTATATAATATTCCCACCGAGAAGTGGGGGCCGGCGCGCCAGGAATGTAATAAAATATTACATCCGAGATGTTAGGTTGCCTTAGGCTAGGATATGTAAAGTTATAGACGTATATAATGTTCCCACCGAAAAATAGGTGCCGGCGCGCCAGGAATGTTGTAAAATATTACATCCGAGATATTAGGATTGCCTTAGGCTAAGATATATAACGTTATAGACGTATATAATGTTCCCACCGAGAAGTAGGGGCCGAAGTGACGGGAATGTTATAAAATATTACATTCGACATGTTAGTTTGCCTTAGGCTAGGATATATAGCGTTATAGACGTATATAATGTTCCCACCGAGAAGTAGGGGCCAACGAGCCAGGAATGTGGTGAAATATTGCATCCGAGATGTTAGGTTGCCTTAGGTTAGGATATATAACGTTATTGACTTATATAATGTTCCCACCGAGAAATAGGGGCCGACGCCCCAGGAATGTTGTAAAATATTACGCTCGACAAGTTAGGTTGCCTTAGGCTAGGATATATTGCGTTAAAGACGTATATAATTTTCCCACCGAGAAATAGGGGCCGACACGCCAGGAATGTTGTAAAATATTACATCCGAGATGTTAGGTTCCCTTAGGTTAGAATATATAACGTTATAGACGTATATAATGTTCCCACCGAGAAGTAGGGGCCAACGAGCCAGGAATGTTGTAAAATATTACGCTCGACATGTTAGGTTGCCTTAGGCTATGATATATAGCGATATAGACGTATATAATATTCCCACCGAGAAGTGGGGGCCGGCGCGCCAGGAATGTAGTAAAATATTACATCCGAGATGTTAGGTTGCCTTAGGCTAGGATACGTAAAGTTATAGACGTATATAATGTTTCCACCGAAAAATAGGTGCCGGCGCGCCAGGAATGTTGTAAAATATTACATCCGAGATGTTAGGATTGCCTTAGGCTAAGATATATAACGTTATAGACGTATATAATGTTCCCACCGAGAAGTAGGGGCCGAAGTGACGGGAATGTTGTAAAATATTACATTCGACATGCTAGTTTGCCTTAGGCTAGGATATATAGCGTTATAGACGTATATAATGTTCCCACCGAGAAGTAGGGGCCAACGAGCTAGGAATGTGGTGAAATATTACATCCGAGATGTTAGGTTGCCTTAGGTTAGGATATATAACGTTATTGACTTATTTAATGTTCCCACCGAGAAATAGGGGCCGACGCCCCAGGAATGTTGTAAAATATTACGCTCGACAAGTTAGGTTGCCTTAGGCTAGGATATATAGCGTTAATGACGTATATAATGTTCCCACCGAGGAATAGGGGCCGACACGCCAGGAATCTTGTAAAATATTACATCCGACATGTTAGGTTCCCTTAGGTTAGAATATATAACGTTATAGACGTATATAATGTTCCCAACGAGAAGTAGGCGCCAACGACCCAGGAATGTTGTAAAATATTACGCTCGACATGTTAGGTTGCCTTAGGCTGTGATATATAGCGATATAGACGTATATAATATTCCCACCGAGAAGTGGGGGCCGGCGCGCCAGGAATGTAGTAAAATATTACATCCGAGATGTTAGGTTGCCTTAGGCTAGGATATGTAAAGTTATAGACGTATATAATGTTTCCACCGAAAAATAGGTGCCGGCGCGCCAGGAATGTTGTAAAATATTACATCCGAGATGTTAGGATTGCCTTAGGCTAAGATATATAACGTTATAGACGTATATAATGTTCCCACCGAGAAGTAGGGGCCGAAGTGACGGGAATGTTGTAAAATATTACATTCGACATGCTAGTTTGCCTTAGGCTAGGATATATAGCGTTATAGACGTATATAATGTTCCCACCGAGAAGTAGGGGCCAACGAGCCAGGAATGTGGTGAAATATTACATCCGAGATGTTAGGTTGCCTTAGGTTAGGATATATAACGTTATTGACTTATATAATGTTCCCACCGAGAAATAGGGGCCGACGCCCCAGGAATGTTGTAAAATATTACGCTCGACAAGTTAGGTTGCCTTAGGCTAGGATATATTGCGTTAAAGACGTATATAATTTTCCCACCGAGAAATAGGGGCCGACACGCCAGGAATGTTGTAAAATATTACATCCGAGATGCTAGGTTCCCTTAGGTTAGAATATATAACGTTATAGACGTATATAATGTTCCCACCGAGAAGTGGGGGCCGGCGCGCCAGGAATGTAGTAAAATATTACATCCGAGATGTTAGGTTGCCTTAGGCTAGGATATGTAATGTTATAGACGTATATAATGTTCCCACCGAAAAATAGGTGCCGGCGCGCCAGGAATGTTGTAAAATATTACATCCGAGATGTTAGGATTGCCTTAGGCTAAGATATATAACGTTATAGACGTATATAATGTTCCCACCGAGAAGTAGGGGCCGAAGTGACGGGAATGTTGTAAAATATTACATTCGACATGTTAGTTTGCCTTAGGCTAGGATATATAGCGTTATAGACGTATTTAATGTTCCCACCGAGAAGTAGGGGCCGACGTGCCAGGAATGTTGTAAAATATTACGCTCGACATGTTAGGTTGCCTTAGGCTAGGATATATAGCGTTATAGACGTATATAATGTTCCCACCGAGAAGTAGGGGCCGAAGTGACGGGAATGTTGTAAAATATTACATTCGACATGTTAGTTTGCCTTAGGCTAGGATATATAGCGTTATAGACGTATATAATGTTCCCACCGAGAAGTAGGGGCCGACGTGCCAGGAATGTAGTAAAATATTACATCCGAGATGTTAGGTTGCCTTAGGCTAGGATATGTAAAATTATAGACGTATATAATGTTCCCACCGAGAAATAGGTGCCGGCGCGCCAGGAATGTTGTAAAATATTACATCCGAGATATTAGGATTGCCTTAGGCTAAGATAAATAACGTTATAGACGTATATAATGTTCCCACCGAGAAGTAGGGGCCGAAGTGACGGGAATGTTGTAAAATATTACATTCGACATGTTAGTTTGCCTTAGGCTAGGATATATAGCGTTATAGACGTATATAATGTTCCCACCGAGAAGTAGGGGTCGACGTGCCAGGAATTGTAGTAAAATATTACATCCGAGATGTTAGTTTGCCTTAGGTTAGGATATATAGCGTTATAGACGTATATAATGTTCCCACCGAGAAATAGGGGCCGACGCCCCAGGAATGTTGTAAAATATTACGCTCGACAAGTTAGGTTGCGTTAGGCTAGGATATATAGCGTTAAAGACGTATATAATGTTCCGACCGAGAAATAGGGGCCGACACGCCAGGAATGTTGTAAAATATTACATCCGAGATGTTAGGTTCCCTTAGATTAGAATATATAACGTTATAGACGTATATAATGTTCCCACCGAGAAGTAGGGGCCAACGAGCCAGGAATGTTGTAAAATATTACGCTCGACATGTTAGGTTGCCGTAGGCTATGATATATAGCGATATAGACGTATATAATATTCCCACCGAGAAGTGGGGGCCGGCGCGCCAGGAATGTAGTAAAATATTACATCCGAGATGTTAGGTTGCCTTAGGCTAGGATATGTAAAGTTATAGACGTATATAATGTTCCCACCGAGAAATAGGCGCCGGCGCGCCAGGAATGTTGTAAAATATTACATCCCAGATGTTAGGATTGCCTTAGGCTAAGATATATAGCGTTATAGATATATATAATGTTCCCACCGAGAAGTAGGGGCCGAAGTGACGGGAATGTTGTAAAATATTACATTCGACATGTTAGTTTGCCTTAGGCTAGGATATATAGCGTTATAGACGTATATAATGTTCCCACCGAGAAGTAGGGGCCGACGTGCCAGGAATGTAGTAAAATATTACATCCGAGATGTTAGGTTGCCTTAGGTTAGGATATAAAGCGTTATAGACGTATATATTGTTCCCACCGAGAAATAGGGGCCGACGCCCCAGGAATGTTGTAAAATATTACGCTCGACAAGTTAGGTTGCGTTAGGCTAGGATATATAGCGTTAAAGACGTATATAATGTTCCGACCGAGAAATAGGGGCCGACACGCCAGGAATGTTGTAAAATATTACATCCGAGATGTTAGGTTCCCTTAGGTTAGAATATATAACGTTATAGACGTATATAATGTTCCCACCGAGAAGTAGGGGCCGACGTGCCAGGAATGTAGTAAAATATTACATCCGAGATGTTAGGTTGCCTTAGGTTAGGATATATAGCGTTATAGACATATAAAATGTTCCCACCGATAAGTAGGGGCCGACGTGCCAGGAATGAAGTAAAATATTACACCCGAGATGTTATGTTGCCTTAGGGTAGGATATATAACGTTATAGACGTATATAATGTTCCCACCGAGAAGTAGGGGCCGACGCGCTAGGAATGTTGTAAAATATTACTTCCGAGATGTTATAATTGCCTTAGGCTAGGATATATAGCGTTACAGACGTATATAATGTTCCCACCGAAAAGTAGGGGCCGGCGCGCCAGGAATGTAGTAAAATATTACATCCGAGATGTTAGGTTGCCTTAGGCTAGGATATGAAACGTTATAGACGTATATAATGTTCCCACCTAGAAGTAGTTGCCGACGCGCCAGGAATATTGTAAAATATTACATCCGAGATATTAGGATTGCCTTAGGCTAAGATATATAACGTTATAGACGTATATAATGTTCCCACCGAGAAGTAGGGGCCGAAGTGACGGGAATGTTGTAAAATATTACATTCGACATGTTAGTTTGCCTTAGGCTAGGATATATAGCGTTATAGACGTATATAATGTTCCCACCGAGAAGTAGGGGTCGACGTGCCAGGAATGTAGTAAAATATTACATCCGAGATGTTATGTTGCCTTAGGGTAGGATATATAACGTTATAGACGTATATAATGTTCCCACCGAGAAGTAGGGGCCGACGCGCTAGGAATGTTGTGAAATATTACTTCCGAGATGTTATAATTGCCTTAGGCTAGGATATATAGCGTTACAGACGTGTATAATGTTCCCACCGAAAAGTAGGGGCCGGCGCGCCAGGAATGTATTATAATATTACATCCGAGATGTTAGGTTGCCTTAGGCTAGGATATGAAACGTTATAGACGTATATAATGTTCCCACCGAGAAATAGGCGCCGGCGCGCCAGGAATGTTGTAAAATATTACATCCGAGATGTTAGGATTGCCTTAGGCTAAGATATATAGCGTTATAGACGTATATAATGTTCCCACCGAGAAGTAGGGGCCGAAGTGACGGGAATGTTGTAAAATATTACATTCGACATGTTAGTTTGCCTTAGGCTAGGATATATAGCGTTATAGACGTATATAATGTTCCCACCGAGAAGTAGGGGCCGACGTGCCAGGAATGTAGTAAAATATTACATCCGAGATGTTAGGTTGCCTTAGGCTAGGATATATAGCGTTAAAGACGTATATAATGTTCCCACCGAGAAATAGGGGTCGACACGCCAGGAATGTTGTAAAATATTACATCCGAGATGTTAGGTTCCCTTAGGTTAGAATATATAACGTTATAGACGTATATAATGTTCCCACCGAGAAGTAGGGGCCAACGAGCCAGGAATGTTGTAAAATATTACGCTCGACATGTTAGGTTGCCTTAGGCTATGATATATAGCGATATAGACGTATATAATATTCCCACCGAGAAGTGGGGGCCGGCGCGCCAGGAATGTAGTAAAATATTACATCCGATATGTTAGGTTGCCTTAGGCTAGGATATGTAAAGTTATAGACGTATATAATGTTTCCACCGAAAAATAGGTGCCGGCGCGCCAGGAATGTTGTAAAATATTACATCCGACATGTTAGGATTGCCTTAGGCTAAGATATATAACGTTATAGACGTATATAATGTTCCCATCGAGAAGTAGGTGCCGAAGTGACGGGAATGTTGTAAAATATTACATTCGACATGCTAGTTTGCCTTAGGCTAGGATATATAGCGTTATAGACGTATATAATGTTCCCACCGAGAAGTAGGGGCCAACGAGCCAGGAATGTGGTGAAATATTACATCCGAGATGTTAGGTTGCCTTAGGTTAGGATATATAACGTTATTGACTTATATAATGTTCCCACCGAGAAATAGGGGCCGACGCCCCAGGAATGTTGTAAAATATTACGCTCGACATGTTAGGTTGCCTTAGGCTGTGATATATAGCAATATAGACGTATATAATATTCCCACCGAGAAGTGGGGGCCGGCGCGCCAGGAATGTAGTAAAATATTACATCCGAGATGTTCGGTTGCCTTAGGCTAGGATATGTAAAGTTATAGACGTATATAATGTTCCCAGCGAAAAATAGGTGCCGGCGCGCCAGGAATGTTGTAAAATATTACATCCGAGATGTTAGGATTGCCTTAGGCTAAGATATATAACGTTATAGACGTATATAATGTTCCCACCGAGAAGTAGGGGCCGAAGTGAAGGGAATGTTGTAAAATATTACATCCGAGATGTTAGGTTGCTTTAGGTTAGGATATATAACGTTATTGACTTATATAATGTTCCCACCGAGAAATAGGGGCCGACGCCCCAGGAATGTTGTAAAATATTACGCTCGACAAGTTAGGTTGCCTTAGGCTAGGATATATTGCGTTAAAGACGTATATAATTTTCCCACCGAGAAATAGGGGCCGACACGCCAGGAATGTTGTAAAATATTACATCCGAGATGCTAGGTTCCCTTAGGTTAGAATATATAACGTTATAGACGTATATAATGTTCCCACCGAGAAGTAGCGGCCAACGAGCCAGGAATGTTGTAAAATATTACATTCGACATGTTAGGTTGCAATAGGCTATGATATATAGCGATATAGACGTATATAATATTCCCACCGAGAAGTGGGGGCCGGCGCGCCAGGAATGTAGTAAAATATTACATCCGATATGTTAGGTTGCCTTAGGCTAGGATATGTAAAGTTATAGACGTATATAATGTTCCCACCGAAAAATAGGTGCCGGCGCGCCAGGAATGTTGTAAAATATTACATCCGAGTTGTTAGGATTGCCTTAGGCTAAGATATATAACGTTATAGACGTATATAATGTTCCCACCGAGAAGTAGGGGCCGAAGTGACGGGAATGTTGTAAAATATTACATTCGACATGCTAGTTTGCCTTAGGCTAGGATATATAGCGTTATAGACGTATATAATGTTCCCACCGAGAAGTAGGGGCCAACGAGACAGGAATGTGGTGAAATATTACATCCGAGATGTTAGGTTGCCTTAGGTTAGGATATATAACGTTATTGACTTATATAATGTTCCCACCGAGAAATAGGGGCCGACGCCCCAGGAATGTTGTAAAATATTACGCTCGACAAGTTAGGTTGCCTTAGGCTAGGATATATTGCGTTAAAGACGTATATAATTTTCCCACCGAGAAATAGGGGCCGACACGCCAGGAATGTTGTAAAATATTACATCCGAGATGCTAGGTTCCCTTAGGTTAGAATATATAACGTTATAGACGTATATAATGTTCCCACCGAGAAGTAGGGGCCAACGAGCCAGGAATGTTGTAAAATATTACGCTCGACATGTTAGGTTGCCTTAGGCTGTGATATATAGCAATATAGACGTATATAATATTCCCACCGAGAAGTGGGGGCCGGCGCGCCAGGAATGTAGTAAAATATTTCATCCGAGATGTTCGGTTGCCTTAGGCTAGGATATGTAAAGTTATAGACGTATATAATGTTCCCACCGAAAAATAGGTGCCGGCGCGCCAGGAATGTTGTAAAATATTACATCCGAGATGTTAGGATTGCCTTAGGCTAAGATATATAACGTTATAGACGTATATAATGTTCCCACCGAGAAGTAGGGGCCGAAGTGACGGGAATGTTGTAAAATATTACATCCGAGATGTTAGGTTGCCTTAGGTTAGGATATATAACGTTATTGACTTATATAATGTTCCCACCGAGAAATAGGGGCCGACGCCCCAGGAATGTTGTAAAATATTACGCTCGACAAGTTAGGTTGCCTTAGGCTAGGATATATAGCGTTAAAGACGTATATAATTTTCCCACCGAGAAATAGGGGCCGACACGCCAGGAATGTTGTAAAATATTACATTCGACATGTTAGTTTGCCTTAGGCTAGGATATATAGCGTTATAGACGTATATAATGTTCCCACCGAGAAGTAGGGGCCGAAGTGACGGGAATGTTGTAAAATATTACATTCGACATGTTAGTTTGCCTTAGGCTAGGATGTATAGCGTTATAGACGTATGTAATGTTCCCACCGAGAAGTAGGGGTCGACGTGCCAGGAATGTAGTAAAATATTACATCCGAGATGTTAGGTTGCCTTAGGTTAGGATATATAGCGTTATAGACGTATATAATGTTCTCACCGAGAAATAGGGGCCGACGCCCCAGGAATGTTGTAAAATATTACGCTCGACAAGTTAGGTTGCCTTAGGCTAGGATATATAGCGTTAAAGACGTATATAATGTTCCCACCGAGGAATAGGGGCCGACACGCCAGGAATGTTGTAAAATATTACATCCGACATGTTAGGTTCCCTTAGGTTAGAATATATAACGTTATAGACGTATATAATGTTCCCACCGAGAAGTAGGCGCCAACGACCCAGGAATGTTGTAAAATATTACGCTCGACATGTTAGGTTGCCTTAGGCTATGATATATAGCGATATAGACGTATATAATATTCCCACCGAGAAGTGGGGGCCGGCGCGCCAGGAATGTAGTAAAATATTACATCCGAGATGTTAGGTTGCCTTAGGCTAGGATATGTAAAGTTATAGACGTATATAATGTTCCCACCGAAAAATAGGTGCCGGCGCGCCAGGAATGTTGTAAAATATTACATCCGAGATGTTAGGATTGCCTTAGGCTAAGATATATAACGTTATAGACGTATATAATGTTCCCACCGAGAAGTAGGGGCCGAAGTGACGGGAATGTTATAAAATATTACATTCGACATGTTAGTTTGCCTTAGGCTAGGATATATAGCGTTATAGACGTATATAATGTTCCCACCGAGAAGTAGGGGCCAACGAGCCAGGAATGTGGTGAAATATTGCATCCGAGATGTTAGGTTGCCTTAGGTTAGGATATATAACGTTATTGACTTATATAATGTTCCCACCGAGAAATAGGGGCCGACGCCCCAGGAATGTTGTAAAATATTACGCTCGACAAGTTAGGTTGCCTTAGGCTAGGATATATTGCGTTAAAGACGTATATAATTTTCCCACCGAGAAATAGGGGCCGACACGCCAGGAATGTTGTAAAATATTACATCCGAGATGTTAGGTTCCCTTAGGTTAGAATATATAACGTTATAGACGTATATAATGTTCCCACCGAGAAGTAGGGGCCAACGAGCCAGGAATGTTGTAAAATATTACGCTCGACATGTTAGGTTGCCTTAGGCTATGATATATAGCGATATAGACGTATATAATATTCCCACCGAGAAGTGGGGGCCGGCGCGCCAGGAATGTAATAAAATATTACATCCGAGATGTTAGGGTGCCTTAGGCTAGGATATGTAAAGTTATAGACGTATATAATGTTTCCACCGAAAAATAGGTGCCGGCGCGCCAGGAATGTTGTAAAATATTACATCCGAGATGTTAGGATTGCCTTAGGCTAGGATATGAAACGTTATAGACGTATATAATGTTCCCACCGAGAAATAGGCGCCGGCGCGCCAGGAATGTTGTAAAATATTACATCCGAGATGTTAGGATTGCCTTAGGCTAAGATATATAGCGTTATAGACGTATATAATGTTCCCACCGAGAAGTAGGGGCCGAAGTGACGGGAATGTTGTAAAATATTACATTCGACATGTTAGTTTGCCTTAGGCTAGGATATATAGCGTTATAGACGTATATAATGTTCCCACCGAGAAGTAGGGGCCGACGTGCCAGGAATGTAGTAAAATATTACATCCGAGATGTTAGGTTGCCTTAGGCTAGGATATATAGCGTTAAAGACGTATATAATGTTCCCACCGAGAAATAGGGGTCGACACGCCAGGAATGTTGTAAAATATTACATCCGAAATGTTAGGTTCCCTTAGGTTAGAATATATAACGTTATAGACGTATATAATGTTCCCACCGAGAAGTAGCGGCCAACGAGCCAGGAATGTTGTAAAATATTACATTCGACATGTTAGGTTGCCTTAGGCTATGATATATAGCGATATAGACGTATATAATATTCCCACCGAGAAGTGGGGGCCGGCGCGCCAGGAATGTAGTAAAATATTACATCCGATATGTTAGGTTGCCTTAGGCTAGGATATGTAAAGTTATAGACGTATATAATGTTCCCACCGAAAAATAGGTGCCGGCGCGCCAGGAATGTTGTAAAATATTACATCCGAGTTGTTAGGATTGCCTTAGGCTAAGATATATAACGTTATAGACGTATATAATGTTCCCACCGAGAAGTAGGGGCCGAAGTGACGGGAATGTTGTAAAATATTACATCCGAGATGTTAGGATTGCCTTAGGCTAAGATATATAACGTTATAGACGTATATAATGTTCCCACCGAGAAGTAGGGGCCGAAGTGACGGGAATGTTGTAAAATATTACGCTCGACAAGTTAGGTTGCCTTAGGCTAGGATATATTGCGTTAAAGACGTATATAATTTTCCCACCGAGAAATAGGGGCCGACACGCCAGGAATGTTGTAAAATATTACATCCGAGATGTTAGGTTCCCTTAGGTTAGAATATATAACGTTATAGACGTATATAATGTTCCCACCGAGAAGTAGGGGCCAACGAGCCAGGAATGTTGTAAAATATTACGCTCGACATGTTAGGTTGCCTTAGGCTATGATATATAGCGATATAGACGTATATAATATTCCCACCGAGAAGTGGGGGCCGGCGCGCCAGGAATGTAGTAAAATATTACATCCGATATGTTAGGTTGCCTTAGGCTAGGATATGTAAAGTTATAGACGTATATAATGTTTCCACCGAAAAATAGGTGCCGGCGCGCCAGGAATGTTGTAAAATATTACATCCGGCATGTTAGGATTGCCTTAGGCTAAGATATATAACGTTATAGACGTATATAATGTTCCCATCGAGAAGTAGGGGCCGAAGTGACGGGAATGTTGTAAAATATTACATTCGACATGCTAGTTTGCCTTAGGCTAGGATATATAGCGTTATAGACGTATATAATGTTCCCACCGAGAAGTAGGGGCCAACGAGCCAGGAATGTGGTGAAATATTACATCCGAGATGTTAGGTTGCCTTAGGTTAGGATATATAACGTTATTGACTTATATAATGTTCCCACCGAGAAATAGGGGCCGACGCCCCAGGAATGTTGTAAAATATTACGCTCGACAAGTTAGGTTGCCTTAGGCTAGGATATATTGCGTTAAAGACGTATATAATTTTCCCACCGAGAAATAGGGGCCGACACGCCAGGAATGTTGTAAAATATTACATCCGAGATGCTAGGTTCCCTTAGGTTAGAATATATAACGTTATAGACGTATATAATGTTCCCACCGAGAAGTAGGGGCCAACGAGCCAGGAATGTTGTAAAATATTACGCTCGACATGTTAGGTTGCCTTAGGCTGTGATATATAGCAATATAGACGTATATAATATTCCCACCGAGAAGTGGGGGCCGGCGCGCCAGGAATGTAGTAAAATATTACATCCGAGATGTTCGGTTGCCTTAGGCTAGGATATGTAAAGTTATAGACGTATGTAATGTTCCCAGCGAAAAATAGGTGCCGGCGCGCCAGGAATGTTGTAAAATATTACATCCGAGATGTTAGGATTGCCTTAGGCTAAGATATATAACGTTATAGACGTATATAATGTTCCCACCGAGAAGTAGGGGCCGAAGTGAAGGGAATGTTGTAAAATATTACATCCGAGATGTTAGGTTGCCTTAGGTTAGGATATATAACGTTATTGACTTATATAATGTTCCCACCGAGAAATAGGGGCCGACGCCCCAGGAATGTTGTAAAATATTACGCTCGACAAGTTAGGTTGCCTTAGGCTAGGATATATTGCGTTAAAGACGTATATAATTTTGCCACCGAGAAATAGGGGCCGACACGCCAGGAATGTTGTAAAATATTACATCCGAGATGCTAGGTTCCCTTAGGTTAGAATATATAACGTTATAGACGTATATAATGTTCCCACCGAGAAGTAGCGGCCAACGAGCCAGGAATGTTGTAAAATATTACATTCGACATGTTAGGTTGCAATAGGCTATGATATATAGCGATATAGACGTATATAATATTCCCACCGAGAAGTGGGGGCCGGCGCGCCAGGAATGTAGTAAAATATTACATCCGATATGTTAGGTTGCCTTAGGCTAGGATATGTAAAGTTATAGACGTATATAATGTTCCCACCGAAAAATAGGTGCCGGCGCGCCAGGAATGTTGTAAAATATTACATCCGAGTTGTTAGGATTGCCTTAGGCTAGGATATATAGCGTTATAGACGTATATAATGTTCCCACCGAGAAGTAGGGGCCAACGAGACAGGAATGTGGTGAAATATTACATCCGAGATGTTAGGTTGCCTTAGGTTAGGATATATAACGTTATTGACTTATATAATGTTCCCACCGAGAAATAGGGGCCGACGCCCCAGGAATGTTGTAAAATATTACGCTCGACAAGTTAGGTTGCCTTAGGCTAGGATATATTGCGTTAAAGACGTATATAATTTTCCCACCGAGAAATAGGGGCCGACACGCCAGGAATGTTGTAAAATATTACATCCGAGATGCTAGGTTCCCTTAGGTTAGAATATATAACGTTATAGACGTATATAATGTTCCCACCGAGAAGTAGGGGCCAACGAGCCAGGAATGTTGTAAAATATTACGCTCGACATGTTAGGTTGCCTTAGGCTATGATATATAGCGATATAGACGTATATAATATTCCCACCGAGAAGTGGAGGCCGGCGCGCCAGGAATGTAATAAAATATTACATCCGAGATGTTAGGGTGCCTTAGGCTAGGATATGTAAAGTTATAGACGTATATAATGTTTCCACCGAAAAATAGGTGCCGGCGCGCCAGGAATGTTGTAAAATATTACATCCGAGATGTTAGGATTGCCTTAGGCTAAGATATATAACGTTATAGACGTATATAATGTTCCCACCGAGAAGTAGGGGCCGAAGTGACGGGAATGTTGTAAAATATTACATTCGACATGCTGGTTTGCCTTAGGCTAGGATATATAGCGTTATAGACGTATATAATATTCCCACCGAGAAGTAGGGACCGACGTGTCAGGAATGTTGTAAAATATTACACCCGAGATGTTAGGTGCCCTTCGGTTAGGATATACAACGTTATAGACGTATATAATATTCCCACCGAGAAGTAGGGACCGACATGCCAGGAATGTTGTAAAATATTACATCCGAGATGTTAGGATCCCTTAGGTTTGGATATATATCGTTATAGACGTATATAACGTTCCCACCGAGACGTAGGGACCGACATGACAGGAATGTTGTAAAATATTACATTCCAGACGTTAGGTTGCTTTAGGTTAAGATATATATCGTTATAGACGTATATAATGTTCCCACCGAAACGTGGGGACCGACATGCCAGGAATCTTGTAAAATATTACATCCGAGTTGTTAGGTTGCCTTAGGTTAGGATATACAATGTAATAGATGTATATAATGTCTCCATCGAGAAGTAGGCGACGACACGTCAGGAATGTTGTAAAATATTACATTCGACATGTTAGGTTGCCTTAGGCTAGGATATGTAACGTTATAGACGTATATAATGTTCCCACCGAAAAATAGGGGCCGACGCGTCAGGAATGTTGTAAAATATTACACCCGAGATGTTAGGTTCCCTTAGGTTAGGATATACAACGTTATAGACGTATAGTATGTTCCCACCGAGATGTAGGGACCGACATGCCAGGAATGTTGTTAAATATTACATCCGAGATGTTAGGTTGCGTTAGGTTAGGATATAAAACGTTATAGTAGTATATAATGTCCCCATCGAGAAGCAGGCGACGACACGCCAGGAATGTTATAAAATATTACATTCGAGATGTTAGGTTTCCTTAGGTTAGGATATACAACGTTATAGATGTATATAATGACCCTATCGAGATGTAGGCGACGACACTCCAGGAATGTTGTAAAATATTACATCCCAGATATTAGGTTGCCTTAGGTTAGGATATACAACGTTATAGACGTATATAATGTCCCCATCGAGAAGCGGGCGACGACACGCCAGAATGTTGTAAAATATTACATCCGAGATGTTAGGTTGCCTTAGGCTAGGATATATAACGTTATAGACGTATATAATATTCCCACCGAAAAATAGGGGCCGACGTGTCAGGAATGTTGTAAAATATTACACCCGAGATGTTAGGTTCCCTTAGGTTATGATATACAACGTTATAGACGTATAGTATCTCCCCACCGAGACGTAGGCACCGACATGCAAGGAATGTTGTAAAATATTACATCCCAAATGTTAGCTTGCGCTAGGTTAGGATATACAACGTTATAGACGTATATAATCTCCCCATCGAGAAGCAGGCGACGACACGCCAGAACGTTGTAAAATATTACATCCGAGATGTTAGGTTGCCTTAGGTTAGGATATACAATGTTATAGATGTATAGAATATCCCCATCGAGAAGAAGGCGACGACAGGCCAGGAATGTTTTAAAATATTACATCCCAGATATTAGGTTGTGTTAGGTAAGGATATACAACGTTATAGACGTATATAATGTCCCCATCGAGAAGCAGGCGACGACACGCCAGAATGTTGTAAAATATTACATCCGAGATGTTAGGTTGCCTTAGGCTAGGATATATAACGTTATAGACGTATATAATATTCCCACCGAAAAATAGGGGCCGAGGCGTCAGGAATGTTGTAAAATATTACACCCGAGATGTTAGGTTCCCTTAGGTTAGGATATACAACGTTATAGACGTATAGTATCTCCCCACCGAGATGTAGGGACCGACATGCCAGGAATGTTGTAAAATATTACATCCGAGATGTTAGGTTGCGTTAGGTTAGGATATACAACGTTATAGACGTATATAATGTCTCCATCGAGAAGCAGGCGACGACACGCCAGGAATGTTATAAAATATTACATTCGAGATGTTAGGTTGCCTTAGGGTAGGATATACAACGTTATAGATGTATATAATGACCCTATCCAGAAGTAGGCGACGACACTCCAGGAATGTTGTAAAATATTACATCCCAGATATTAGGTTGTGTTAGGTTAGGATATACAACGTTATAGACGTATATAATGTCCCCATCGAGAAGCAGGCGACGACACGCCTGGAATGTTGTAAAATATTACATTCGACATGTTATGTGGCCTTAGGCTAGGATATATAACGTTATAGACGTATATAATGTTCCCACCGAGAAGTACGGGCGGACACGCCAGGAATGTTGTCAACTATTACATCCGAGGCGTTAGGTTGCCTTAGGTTAGGATATATATCGTTATAGACGTATATAATGTTCCCACCGAGACGTAGGCACCGACATGGAAGGAATGTTGTAAAATATTACATCCCAAATGTTAGGTTCCCTCAGGTTCGGATATACAATGTTATAGATGTATATAATGTCCCCATCGAGAATCAGGAGACGACACGCCAGAATGTTGTAAAATATTACATCCGAGATGTTAGGTTGCCCTAGGCTAGGATATATATCGTTATAGACGTATACAATGTTTCCACCGAGAAGTAGGGACCGATATGCCAGGCATGTTGTAAAATATTACATCCGAGGTGTTAGGTTGCCTTAGGTTAGGATATATATCGTTATAGACGTATATAATGTTCTGACCGAGACGTAGGCACCGACATGCAAGGAATGTTGTAAAATATTACATCCCAAATGTTAGCTTGCGTTAGGTTAGGATATACAACGTTATAGACGTATATAATCTCCCCATCGAGAAGCAGGCGACGACACGCCAGAATGTTGTAAAATATTACATCCGAGATGTTAGGTTGCCTTAGGTTAGGATATACAATGTTATAGACGTATATAATATTCCCACCGAAAAATAGGGGCCGAGGCGTCAGGAATGTTGTAAAATATTACACCCGAGGTGTTAGGTTCCCTTAGGTTAGGATATACAACGTTATAGACGTATAGTATCTCCCCACCGAGATGTAGGGACCGACATGCCAGGAATGTTGTAAAATATTACATCCGAGATGTTAGGTTGCGTTAGGTTAGGATATACAACGTTATAGACGTATATAATGTCCCCATCGAGAAGCAGGCGACGACACGCCAGGAATGTTGTAAAATATTACATTCGAGTTGTTAGGTTGCCTTAGGTTAGGATATACAACGTTATAGATGTATATAATGACCCTATCCAGAAGTAGGCGACGACACTCCAGGAATGTTGTAAAATATTACATCCCAGATATTAGGTTGTGTTAGGTTAGGATATACAACGTTATAGACGTATATAATGTCCCCATCGAGAAGCAGGCGACGACACGCCTGGAATGTTGTAAAATATTACATTCGACAAGTTATGTGGCCTTAGGCTAGGATATATAACGTTATAGACGTATATAATGTTCCCACCGAGAAGTACGGGCGGACACGCCAGGAATGTTGTCAACTATTACATCCGAGATGTTAGGTTGCCCTAGGTTAGGATATATATCGTTATAGACGTATAGAATGTGTCCACCGAGAAGTAGGGACCGACATGCCAGGAATGTTGTAAAATATTACACCCGAGTTGTTAGGTTGCCTTAGATTAGGATATACAATGTTATAGATGTATATAATGTCCCCATCGAGAAGTAGGCGACGACACGCCAGGAATGTTGTAAAATATTACATTCGACATGTTAGGTTGCCTTAGGCTAGGATATATAACGTTATAGACGTATATAATGTTCCCACCGAAAAATAGGGGCCGACGTGTCAGGAATGTTGTAAAATATTACATCCGAGGTGTTAGGTTGCCTTAGGTTAGGATATATATCGTTATATACATATACCATGTTTCCACCGAGATGTAGGGACCGATATGCCAGGAATGTTGTACAATATTACATCCGAGATGTTAGGTTGCGTTAGGTTAGGATATACAACGTTATAGACGTATATAATGTCCCCATCGAGAAACAGGCGACGACACGCTAGGAATGTTGTAAAATATTACATTCGACATGTTAGGTTGCCTTAGGCTAGGATATATAACGTTATAGACGTATATAATGTTCCCACCGAAAAATAGGGGCCGACGCGTCAGGAATGTTGTAAAATATTACACCCGAGATGTTAGGTTCCCTAAGGTTAGGATATACAACGTTATAGACGTATAGTATGTTCCCACCGAGATGTAGGGACCGACATGCCAGGAATGTTGTTAAATATTACATCCGAGATGTTAGGTTCCCTTAGGTTAGGATACACAACGTTATAGACGTATATAATGTTCCCATCGAGAAGCAGGCGACGACACGCCAGGAATGATGTAAAATATTACATCCCAGATGTTAGGTTGCGTTAGGTCAGGATATACAACATTGTAGACGTATATAATGTCCCCATCGAGAAGCAGGAGACGACACGCCAGGTATGTTGTAAAATATTACATTCGACATGTTAGGTCGCCTTAGGCTAGGATATGTAACGTTATAGACGTATATAATGTTCCCACCGAGAAGTACGGGCGGACACGCCAGGAATGTTGTCAACTATTACACCCGAGATGTTAGGTTCCCTTAGGTTAGGATATACAACGTTATAGACGTATAGTATGTTCCCACCGAGATGTAGGGACCGACATGCCAGGAATGTTGTAAAATATTACATCCGAGATGTTAGGTTGCGTTAGGTTAGGATATACAACGTTATAGACGTATATAATGTCCCCATCGAGAAACAGGCGACGACACGCCAGGAATGTTGTAAAATATTACATTCGACATGTTAGGTTGCCATAGGCTAGGATATATAACGTTATAGACGTATATAATGTTCCCACCGAAAAATAGGGGCCGACGCGTCAGGAATGTTGTAAAATATTACATTCGACATGTTAGGTGGCCTTAGGCTAGGATATACAACGTTATAGACGTATATAATGTTCCCACCGAGAAGTACGGGCGGACACGCCAGGAATTTTGTCAACTATTACATCCGAGATGTTAGGTTGCCTTAGGTTAGGATATATAACTTTATAGACGTATATAATGTCCCCATCCAGAAGTAGGCGACGACACGCCAGGAATATTACATCCCAGATGTTAGGTTGCGCTAGGTTAGGATACACAACGTTATAGACGTATATAATGTTCCCATCGAGAAGCAGGCGACGACACGCTAGGAATGATGTAAAATATTACATCCCAGATGTTAGGTTGCGTTAGGTCAGGATATAAACATTGTAGACGTATATAATGTCCCCATCGAGAAGCAGGAGACGACACGCCAGGAATGTTGTAAAATATTACATTCGACATGTTAGTTCGCCTTAGGCTAGGATATATAACGTTATAGACGTATATAATGTTCCCACCGAGAACTACGGGCGGACACGCCAGGAATGTTGTCAACTATTACATCCGAGATGTTAGGTTGCCCTAGGTTAGGATATATATCGTTATAGACGTATAGAATGTGTCCACCGAGAAGTAGGGACCGACATGCCAGGAATGTTGTAAAATATTACATCCGAGTTGTTAGGTTGCCTTAGATTAGGATATACAATGTTATAGATGTATATAATGTCCCCATCGAGAAGCAGGCGACGACACGCCAGGAATGTTATAAAATATTACATTCGAGATGTTAGGTTTCCTTAGGTTAGGATATACAACGTTATAGATGTTTATAATGACCCTATCGAGAAGTAGGCGACGACACGCCAGGAATGTTGTAAAATATTACATTCGACATGTTAGGTCGCCTTAGGCTAGGATATATAACGTTACAGACGTATATAATGTTCCCACCGAAAAATAGGGGCCGACGCGTCAGGAATGTTGTAAAATATTACACCCGAGATGTTAGGTTCCCTTAGGTTAGGATACACAACGTTATAGACGTATATAATGTTCCCACCGAAAAATAGGGGCCGACGCGTCAGGAATGTTGTAAAATATTACATTCGACATGTTAGGTCGCCTTAGGCTAGGATATATAACGTTACAGACGTATATAATGTTCCCACCGAGAAGTACGGGCGGACACGCCAGGAATGTTGTCAACTATTACACCCGAGATGTTAGGTTCCCTTAGGTTAGGATATACAACGTTATAGACGTATAGTATGTTCCCACCGAGATGTAGGGACCGACATGCCAGGAATGTTGTAAAATATTACATCCGAGACGTTAGGTTGCGTTAGGTTAGGATATACAACGTTATATACGTATATAATTCCCCATCGAGAAACAGGCGACGACACGCCAGGAATGTTGTAAAATATTACATTCGACATGTTAGGTTGCCTTAGGCTAGGATATATAACGTTATAGACGTATATAATGTTCCCACCGAAAAATAGGGGCCGACGCGTCAGGAATGTTGTAAAATATTACACCCGAGATGTTAGGTTCCCTTAGGTTAGGATATACAACGTTATAGACGTATAGTATGTCCCCATCGAGAAGAAGGCGACGACACGCCAGGAATGTTGTAAAATATTACATCCGAGATGTTAGGTTGCCTTAGGCTAGGATATATATCGATATAGACGTATACAATGTTTGCACCGAGAAGTAGGGACCGATATGCCAGGAATGTTGTAAAATATTACATCCGAGATGTTAGGTTGCCTTAGGTTAGGATATATATCGTTATAGACGTATAGAATGTGTCCACCGAGAAGTAGGGACCGACATGCCAGGAATGTTGTAAAATATTACACCCGAGATGTTAGGTTCCCTTAGGTTAGGATATACAACGTTATAGACGTATAGTATGTCCCCATCGAGAAGAAGGCGACGACACGCCAGGAATGTTGTAAAATATTACATCCGAGATGTTAGGTTGCCTTAGGCTAGGATATATATCGATATAGACGTATACAATGTTTGCACCGAGAAGTAGGGACCGATATGCCAGGAATGTTGTAAAATATTACATCCGAGATGTTAGGTTGCCTTAGGTTAGGATATACAATGTTATAGATGTATATAATGTCCCCATCGAGAAGTAGGCGACGACACGCCAGGAATGTTGTAAAATATTACATTCGACATGTTAGGTTGCCTTAGGCTAGGATATACAACGTTATAGATGTACATAATGACCCTATCCAGAAGTAGGCGACGACACTCCAGGAATGTTTTAAAATATTACATCCCAGATATTAGGTCGTGTTAGGTAAGGATATACAACGTTATAGACGTATATTATGTCCCCATCGAGATGCAGGCGACGACACGCCAGGAATGTTGTAAAATATTACATTCGACATGTTAGGTTGCCTTAGACTAGGATATATAACGTTATAGATGTATATAATGACCCTATCGAGAAGTAGGCGACGACACGCCAGGAATGTTGTAAAATATTACATTCGACATGTTAGGTTGCCTTAGGCTAGGATATATAACGTTATAGACGTATGCAATGTTCCCACCGAGAAGTACGGGCGGACACGCCAGGAATGTTGTCAACTATTACACCCGAGATGTTAGGTTCCCTTAGGTTAGGATATACAACGTTATAGACGTATAGTATGTTCCCACCGAGATGTAGGGACCGACATGCCAGGAATGTTGTAAAATATTACGTCCGAGATGTTAGGTTGCGTTAGGTTAGGATATACAACTTTATAGACGTATATAATGTCCCCATCGAGAAGTAGGCGACGACACCCCAGGAATGTTGTAAAATATTACATTCGACATGTTAGGTCGCCTTAGGCTAGGATATATAACGTTACAGACGTATATAATGTTCCCACCGAGAAGTACGGGCGGACACGCCAGGAATGTTGTCAACTATTACACCCGAGAAGTTA
Organism: Xylocopa violacea; assembly: GCA_963969225.1. Classification (NCBI taxonomy): domain Eukaryota; kingdom Metazoa; phylum Arthropoda; class Insecta; order Hymenoptera; family Apidae; genus Xylocopa; species Xylocopa violacea. The sequence goes on along the minus strand of CAXAJV010000197.1, from coordinate 316,744 downwards.
GGTTCCCTTAGGTTAGGATATACAACGTTATAGACGTATACAATGTTTGCACCGAGAAGTAGGGACCGATATGACAGGAATGTTGTAAAATATTACATCCGAGACGTTAGGTTGCGTTAGGTTAGGATATACAACGTTATAGACGTATATAATTCCCCATCGAGAAACAGGCGACGACACGCCAGGAATGTTGTAAAATATTACATTCGAGTTGTTAGGTTGCCTTAGGTTAGGATATACAACGTTATAGATGTATATAATGACCCTATCCAGAAGTAGGCGACGACACTCCAGGAATGTTGTAAAATATTACATCCCAGATATTAGGTTGTGTTAGGTTAGGATATACAACGTTATAGACGTATATAATGTCCCCATCGAGAAGCAGGCGACGACACGCCTGGAATGTTGTAAAATATTACATTCGACAAGTTATGTGGCCTTAGGCTAGGATATATAACGTTATAGACGTATATAATGTTCCCACCGAAAAATAGGGGCCGACGCGTCAGGAATGTTGTAAAATATTACACCCGAGATGTTAGGTTCCCGTAGGTTAGGATATACAACGTTATAGACGTATAGTATGTCCCCATCGAGAAGAAGGCGACGACACGCCAGGAATGTTGTAAAATATTACATTCGACATGTTAGGTTGCCTTAGGCTAGGATATACAACGTTATAGATGTACATAATGACCCTATCCAGAAGTAGGCGACGACACTCCAGGAATGTTTTAAAATATTACATCCCAGATATTAGGTCGTGTTAGGTAAGGATATACAACGTTATAGACGTATATTATGTCCCCATCGAGATGCAGGCGACGACACGCCAGGAATGTTGTAAAATATTACATTCGACATGTTAGGTTGCCTTAGACTAGGATATATAACGTTATAGATGTATATAATGACCCTATCGAGAAGTAGGCGACGACACGCCAGGAATGTTGTAAAATATTACATTCGACATGTTAGGTTGCCTTAGGCTAGGATATATAACGTTATAGACGTATGCAATGTTCCCACCGAGAAGTACGGGCGGACACGCCAGGAATGTTGTCAACTATTACACCCGAGATGTTAGGTTCCCTTAGGTTAGGATATACAACGTTATAGACGTATAGTATGTTCCCACCGAGATGTAGGGACCGACATGCCAGGAATGTTGTAAAATATTACGTCCGAGATGTTAGGTTGCGTTAGGTTAGGATATACAACTTTATAGACGTATATAATGTCCCCATCGAGAAACAGGCGACGACAGATCAGGAGTGTTGTAAAATATTACATTCGACATGTTAGGTTGCCTTAGACTAGGATATATAACGTTATAGACGCATATAATGTCCCCATCGAGAAGTAGGCGACGACACCCCAGGAATGTTGTAAAATATTACATTCGACATGTTAGGTTGCCTTAGGCTAGGATATATAACGTTATAGACGTATATAATGTTCCCAACGAAAAATAGGGGCCGACGCGTCAGGAATGTTGTAAAATATTACACCCGAGATGTTAGGTTTCCTTAGGTTAGGATACACAACGTTATAGACGTATATAATGTTCCCATCGAGAAGCAGGCGACGACACGCCAGGAATGATGTAAAATATTACATCCCAGATGTTAGGTTGCGTTAGGTCAGGATATACAACATTGTAGACGTATATAATGTCCCCATCGAGAAGCAGGAGACGACACGCCAGGAATGTTGTAAAATATTACATTCGACATGTTAGGTCGCCTTAGGCTAGGATATATAACGTTACAGACGTATATAATGTTCCCACCGAGAAGTACGGGCGGACACGCCAGGAATGTTGTCAACTATTACACCCGATAAGTTAGGTTCCCTTAGGCTAGGATATACAACGTTATAGACGTATATAATGTTCCCACCGAGAAATACGGGCGGACACGCCAGGAGTTTTGTCAACTATTACATCCGAGATGTTAGGTTGCCTTAGGTTAGGATATATAACGTTATAGACGTATATAATGTCCCCATCCAGAAGTAGGGGACGACACGCCAGGAATATTACATCCCAGATGTTAGGTTGCGTTAGGTTAGGATACACACCGTTATAGACGTATATAATGTTCCCATCGAGAAGCAGGCGACGACACGCCAGGAATGATGTAAAATATTACATCCGAGATGTTACGTTGCGTTAAGTTAGGATATACAACGTTATAGACGTATATAATGTCCCCATCGAGAAGCAGGCGACGACACGCCAGGAATGTTGTAAAATATTACATTCGACATGTTAGGTCGCCTTAGGCTAGGATATATAACGTTACAGACGTATATAATGTTCCCACCGAAAAATAGGGGCCGACGCGTCAGGAATGTTGTAAAATATTACACCCGAGATGTTAGGTTCCCTTAGGTTAGGATACACAACGTTATAGACGTATATAATGTTCCCACCGAAAAATAGGGGCCGACGCGTCAGGAATGTTGTAAAATATTACATTCGACATGTTAGGTCGCCTTAGGCTAGGATATATAACGTTACAGACGTATATAATGTTCCCACCGAGAAGTACGGGCGGACACGCCAGGAATGTTGTCAACTATTACACCCGAGATGTTAGGTTCCCTTAGGTTAGGATATACAACGTTATAGACGTATAGTATGTTCCCACCGAGATGTAGGGACCGACATGCCAGGAATGTTGTAAAATATTACATCCGAGACGTTAGGTTGCGTTAGGTTAGGATATACAACGTTATATACGTATATAATTCCCCATCGAGAAACAGGCGACGACACGCCAGGAATGTTGTAAAATATTACATTCGACATGTTAGGTTGCCTTAGGCTAGGATATATAACGTTATAGACGTATATAATGTTCCCACCGAAAAATAGGGGCCGACGCGTCAGGAATGTTGTAAAATATTACACCCGAGATGTTAGGTTCCCTTAGGTTAGGATATACAACGTTATAGACGTATAGTATGTCCCCATCGAGAAGAAGGCGACGACACGCCAGGAATGTTGTAAAATATTACATCCGAGATGTTAGGTTGCCTTAGGCTAGGATATATATCGATATAGACGTATACAATGTTTGCACCGAGAAGTAGGGACCGATATGCCAGGAATGTTGTAAAATATTACATCCGAGATGTTAGGTTGCCTTAGGTTAGGATATATATCGTTATAGACGTATAGAATGTGTCCACCGAGAAGTAGGGACCGACATGCCAGGAATGTTGTAAAATATTACACCCGAGATGTTAGGTTCCCTTAGGTTAGGATATACAACGTTATAGACGTATAGTATGTCCCCATCGAGAAGAAGGCGACGACACGCCAGGAATGTTGTAAAATATTACATCCGAGATGTTAGGTTGCCTTAGGCTAGGATATATATCGATATAGACGTATACAATGTTTGCACCGAGAAGTAGGGACCGATATGCCAGGAATGTTGTAAAATATTACATCCGAGATGTTAGGTTGCCTTAGGTTAGGATATACAATGTTATAGATGTATATAATGTCCCCATCGAGAAGTAGGCGACGACACGCCAGGAATGTTGTAAAATATTACATTCGACATGTTAGGTTGCCTTAGGCTAGGATATACAACGTTATAGATGTACATAATGACCCTATCCAGAAGTAGGCGACGACACTCCAGGAATGTTTTAAAATATTACATCCCAGATATTAGGTCGTGTTAGGTAAGGATATACAACGTTATAGACGTATATTATGTCCCCATCGAGATGCAGGCGACGACACGCCAGGAATGTTGTAAAATATTACATTCGACATGTTAGGTTGCCTTAGACTAGGATATATAACGTTATAGATGTATATAATGACCCTATCGAGAAGTAGGCGACGACACGCCAGGAATGTTGTAAAATATTACATTCGACATGTTAGGTTGCCTTAGGCTAGGATATATAACGTTATAGACGTATGCAATGTTCCCACCGAGAAGTACGGGCGGACACGCCAGGAATGTTGTCAACTATTACACCCGAGATGTTAGGTTCCCTTAGGTTAGGATATACAACGTTATAGACGTATAGTATGTTCCCACCGAGATGTAGGGACCGACATGCCAGGAATGTTGTAAAATATTACGTCCGAGATGTTAGGTTGCGTTAGGTTAGGATATACAACTTTATAGACGTATATAATGTCCCCATCGAGAAGTAGGCGACGACACCCCAGGAATGTTGTAAAATATTACATTCGACATGTTAGGTCGCCTTAGGCTAGGATATATAACGTTACAGACGTATATAATGTTCCCACCGAGAAGTACGGGCGGACACGCCAGGAATGTTGTCAACTATTACACCCGAGAAGTTAGGTTCCCTTAGGTTAGGATATACAACGTTATAGACGTATACAATGTTTGCACCGAGAAGTAGGGACCGATATGACAGGAATGTTGTAAAATATTACATCCGAGACGTTAGGTTGCGTTAGGTTAGGATATACAACGTTATAGACGTATATAATTCCCCATCGAGAAACAGGCGACGACACGCCAGGAATGTTGTAAAATATTACATTCGAGTTGTTAGGTTGCCTTAGGTTAGGATATACAACGTTATAGATGTATATAATGACCCTATCCAGAAGTAGGCGACGACACTCCAGGAATGTTGTAAAATATTACATCCCAGATATTAGGTTGTGTTAGGTTAGGATATACAACGTTATAGACGTATATAATGTCCCCATCGAGAAGCAGGCGACGACACGCCTGGAATGTTGTAAAATATTACATTCGACAAGTTATGTGGCCTTAGGCTAGGATATATAACGTTATAGACGTATATAATGTTCCCACCGAAAAATAGGGGCCGACGCGTCAGGAATGTTGTAAAATATTACACCCGAGATGTTAGGTTCCCGTAGGTTAGGATATACAACGTTATAGACGTATAGTATGTCCCCATCGAGAAGAAGGCGACGACACGCCAGGAATGTTGTAAAATATTACATTCGACATGTTAGGTTGCCTTAGGCTAGGATATACAACGTTATAGATGTACATAATGACCCTATCCAGAAGTAGGCGACGACACTCCAGGAATGTTTTAAAATATTACATCCCAGATATTAGGTCGTGTTAGGTAAGGATATACAACGTTATAGACGTATATTATGTCCCCATCGAGATGCAGGCGACGACACGCCAGGAATGTTGTAAAATATTACATTCGACATGTTAGGTTGCCTTAGACTAGGATATATAACGTTATAGATGTATATAATGACCCTATCGAGAAGTAGGCGACGACACGCCAGGAATGTTGTAAAATATTACATTCGACATGTTAGGTTGCCTTAGGCTAGGATATATAACGTTATAGACGTATGCAATGTTCCCACCGAGAAGTACGGGCGGACACGCCAGGAATGTTGTCAACTATTACACCCGAGATGTTATGTTCCCTTAGGTTAGGATATACAACGTTATAGACGTATAGTATGTTCCCACCGAGATGTAGGGACCGACATGCCAGGAATGTTGTAAAATATTACGTCCGAGATGTTAGGTTGCGTTAGGTTAGGATATACAACTTTATAGACGTATATAATGTCCCCATCGAGAAACAGGCGACGACAGATCAGGAGTGTTGTAAAATATTACATTCGACATGTTAGGTTGCCTTAGACTAGGATATATAACGTTATAGACGCATATAATGTCCCCATCGAGAAGTAGGCGACGACACCCCAGGAATGTTGTAAAATATTACATTCGACATGTTAGGTTGCCTTAGGCTAGGATATATAACGTTATAGACGTATATAATGTTCCCAACGAAAAATAGGGGCCGACGCGTCAGGAATGTTGTAAAATATTACACCCGAGATGTTAGGTTTCCTTAGGTTAGGATACACAACGTTATAGACGTATATAATGTTCCCATCGAGAAGCAGGCGACGACACGCCAGGAATGATGTAAAATATTACATCCCAGATGTTAGGTTGCGTTAGGTCAGGATATACAACATTGTAGACGTATATAATGTCCCCATCGAGAAGCAGGAGACGACACGCCAGGAATGTTGTAAAATATTACATTCGACATGTTAGGTCGCCTTAGGCTAGGATATATAACGTTACAGACGTATATAATGTTCCCACCGAGAAGTACGGGCGGACACGCCAGGAATGTTGTCAACTATTACACCCGAGAAGTTAGGTTCCCTTAGGCTAGGATATACAACGTTATAGACGTATATAATGTTCCCACCGAGAAATACGGGCGGACACGCCAGGAGTTTTGTCAACTATTACATCCGAGATGTTAGGTTGCCTTAGGTTAGGATATATAACGTTATAGACGTATATAATGTCCCCATCCAGAAGTAGGGGACGACACGCCAGGAATATTACATCCCAGATGTTAGGTTGCGTTAGGTTAGGATACACACCGTTATAGACGTATATAATGTTCCCATCGAGAAGCAGGCGACGACACGCCAGGAATGATGTAAAATATTACATCCGAGATGTTACGTTGCGTTAAGTTAGGATATACAACGTTATAGACGTATATAATGTCCCCATCGAGAAGCAGGCGACGACACGCCAGGAATGTTGTAAAATATTACATTCGACATGTTAGGTCGCCTTAGGCTAGGATATATAACGTTACAGACGTATATAATGGTCCCACCGAGAAGTACGGGCGGACACGCCAGGAATGTTGTCAACTATTACACCCGAGATGTTAGGTTCCCTTAGGTTAGGATATACAACGTTATAGACGTATAGTATGTTCCCACCGAGATGTAGGGACCGACATGCCAGGAATGTTGTAAAATATTACATCCGAGACGTTAGGTTGCGTTAGGTTAGGATATACAACGTTATAGACGTATATAATTCCCCATCGAGAAACAGGCGACGACACGCCAGGAATGTTGTAAAATATTACATTCGACATGTTAGGTTGCCTTAGGCTAGGATATATAACGTTATAGACGTATATAATGTTCCCAACGAAAAATAGGGGCCGACGCGTCAGGAATGTTGTAAAATATTACACCCGAGATGTTAGGTTCCCTTAGGTTAGGATATACAACGTTATAGACGTATAGTATGTCCCCATCGAGAAGAAGGCGACGACACGCCAGGAATGTTGTAAAATATTACATCCGAGATGTTAGGTTGCCTTAGGCTAGGATATATATCGATATAGACGTAAACAATGTTTGCACCGAGAAGTAGGGACCGATATGCCAGGAATGTTGTAAAATATTACATCCGAGATGTTAGGTTGCCTTAGGTTAGGATATACAATGTTATAGATGTATATAATGTCCCCATCGAGAAGTAGGGGCCGACGCGTCAGGAATGTTGTAAAATATTACACCCGAGATGTTAGGTTCCCTTAGGTTAGGATATACAACGTTATAGACGTATAGTATGTCCCCATCGAGAAGAAGGCGACGACACGCCAGGAATGTTGTAAAATAATACATCCGAGATGTTAGGTTGCCTTAGGCTAGGATATATATCGATATAGACGTATACAATGTTTGCACCGAGAAGTAGGGACCGATATGCCAGGAATGTTGTAAAATATTACATCCGAGATGTTAGGTTGCCTTAGGTTAGGATATACAATGTTATAGATGTATATAATGTCCCCATCGAGAAGTAGGCGACGACACGCCAGGAATGTTGTAAAATATTACATTCGACATGTTAGGTTGCCTTAGGCTAGGATATACAACGTTATAGATGTACATAATGACCCTATCCAGAAGTAGGCGACGACACTCCAGGAATGTTTTAAAATATTACATCCCAGATATTAGGTCGTGTTAGGTAAGGATATACAACGTTATAGACGTATATTATGTCTCCATCGAGAAGCAGGCGACGACACGCCAGGAATGTTGTAAAATATTACATTCGACATGTTAGGTTGCCTTAGACTAGGATATATAACGTTATAGATGTATATAATGACCCTATCGAGAAGTAGGCGACGACACGCCAGGAATGTTGTAAAATATTACATTCGACATGTTAGGTTGCCTTAGGCTAGGATATATAACGTTATAGACGTATATAATGTTCCCACCGAAAAATAGGGGCCGACGCGTCAGGAATGTTGTAAAATATTACACCCGAGATGTTAGGTTCCCTTAGGTTAGGATACACAACGTTATAGACGTATATAATGTTCCCATCGAGAAGCAGGCGACGACACGCCAGGAATGATGTAAAATATTACATCCCAGATGTTAGGTTGCGTTAGGTCAGGATATACAACATTGTAGACGTATATAATGTCCCCATCGAGAAGCAGGAGACGACACGCCAGGAATGTTGTAAAATATTACATTCGACATGATAGGTCGCCTTAGGCTAGGATATATAACGTTATAGACGTATGTAATGTTCCCACCGAGAAGTACGGGCGGACACGCCAGGAATGTTGTCAACTATTACACCCGAGATGTTAGGTTCCCTTAGGTTAGGATATACAACGTTATAGACGTATAGTATGTTCCCACCGAGATGTAGGGACCGACATGCCAGGAATGTTGTAAAATATTACATCCGAGATGTTAGGTTGCCTTAGGTTAGGATATACAATGTTATAGATGTATATAATGTCCCCATCGAGAAGTAGGCGACGACACGCCAGGAATGTTGTAAAATATTACATTCGACATGTTAGGTTGCCTTAGGCTAGGATATACAACGTTATAGATGTACATAATGACCCTATCCAGAAGTAGGCGACGACACGCCAGGAATGTTGTAAAATATTACATTCGACATGTTAGGTTGCCTTAGGCTAGGATATATAACGTTATAGACGTATATAATGTTCCCACCGAAAAATAGGGGCCGACGCGTCAGGAATGTTGTAAAATATTACACCCGAGATGTTAGGTTCCCTTAGGTTAGGATACACAACGTTATAGACGTATATAATGTTCCCATCGAGAAGCAGGCGACGACACGCCAGGAATGATGTAAAATATTACATCCCAGATGTTAGGTTGCGTTAGGTCAGGATATACAACATTGTAGACGTATATAATGTCCCCATCGAGAAGCAGGAGACGACACGCCAGGAATGTTGTAAAATATTACATTCGACATGTTAGGTCGCCTTAGGCTAGGATATATAACGTTATAGACGTATGTAATGTTCCCACCGAGAAGTACGGGCGGACACGCCAGGAATGTTGTCAACTATTACACCCGAGATGTTAGGTTCCCTTAGGTTAGGATATACAACGTTATAGACGTATAGTATGTTCCCACCGAGATGTAGGGACCGACATGCCAGGAATGTTGTAAAATATTACGTCCGAGATGTTAGGTTGCGTTAGGTTAGGATATACAACGTTATAGACGTATATAATGTCCCCATCGAGAAACAGGCGACGACAGGTCAGGAATGTTGTAAAATATTACATTCGACATGTTAGGTTGCCTTAGACTAGGATATATAACGTTATAGACGCATATAATGTCCCCATCGAGAAGTAGGCGACGACACGCCAGGAATGTTGTAAAATATTACATTCGACATGTTAGGTTGCCTTAGGCTAGGATATATAACGTTATAGACGTATATAATGTTCCCAACGAAACATAGGGGCCGACGCGTCAGGAATGTTGTAAAATATTACACCCGAGATGTTAGGTTTCCTTAGGTTAGGATACACAACGTTATAGACGTATATAATGTTCCCATCGAGAAGCAGGCTACGACAGGCCAGGAATGATGTATAATATTACATCCCAGATGTTAGGTTGCGTTAGGTCAGGATATACAACATTGTAGACGTATATAATGTCCCCATCGAGAAGCAGGAGACGACACGCCAGGAATGTTGTAAAATATTACATTCGACATGTTAGGTCGCCTTAGGCTAGGATATATAACGTTACAGACGTATATAATGTTCCCACCGAGAAGTACGGGCGGACACGCCAGGAATGTTGTCAACTATTACACCCGAGATGTTAGGTTTCCTTAGGTTAGGATATACAACGTTATAGACGTATACAATGTTTGCACCGAGAAGTAGGGACCGACATGCCAGGAATGTTGTAAAATATTACATCCGAGACGTTAGGTTGCGTTAGGTTAGGATATACAACGTTATAGACGTATAGTATGTCCCCATCGAGAAGAAGGCGACGACACGCCAGGAATGTTGTAAAATATTACATCCGAGATGTTAGGTTGCCTTAGGCTAGGATATATATCGATATAGACGTATACAATGTTTGCACCGAGAAGTAGGGACCGATATGCCAGGAATGTTGTAAAATATTACATCCGAGATGTTAGGTTGCCTTAGGTTAGGATATACAATGTTATAGATGTATATAATGTCCCCATCGAGAAGTAGGGGCCGACGCGTCAGGAATGTTGTAAAATATTACACCCGAGATGTTAGGTTCCCTTAGGTTAGGATATACAACGTTATAGACGTATAGTATGTCCCCATCGAGAAGAAGGCGACGACACGCCAGGAATGTTGTAAAATATTACATTCGACATGTTAGGTTGCCTTAGGCTAGGATATATAACGTTATAGACGTATATAATGTTCCCACCCAAAAATAGGGGCCGACGCGTCAGGAATGTTGTAAAATATTACACCCGAGATGTTAGGTTCCCTTAGGTTAGGATATACAACGTTATAGACGTATAGTATGTTCCCACCGAGATGTAGGGACCGACATGCCAGGAATGTTGTTAAATATTACATCCGAGATGTTAGGTTGCGTTAGGTTAGGATATACAACGTTATAGACGTATATAATGTCCCCATCGAGAAGCAGGCGACGACACGCCAGGAATGTTGTAAAATATTACATTCGACATGTTAGGTTGCCTTAGACTAGGATATATAACGTTATAGACGTATATAATGTCCCCATCGAGAAACAGGCGACGACACGCCACGAATGTTGTAAAATATTACATTCGACATGTTAGATTGCCTTAGGCTAGGATATATAACGTTATAGACGTATATAATGTTCCCACCGAAAAATAGGGGCCGACGCGTCAGGAATGTTGTAAAATATTACACCCGAGATGTTAGGTTCCCTTAGGTTAGGATATACAACGTTATAGACGTATAGTATGTTCCCACCGAGATGTAGGGACCGACATGCCAGGAATGTTGTTAAATATTACATCCGAGATGTTAGGTTGCGTTAGGTTAGGATATACAACGTTATAGACGTATATAATGTCCCCATCGAGAAGCAGGCGACGACACGCCAGGAATGTTGTAAAATATTACATTCGACATGTTAGGTTGCCTTAGACTAGGATATATAACGTTATAGACGTATATAATGTTCCCACCGAAAAATAGGGGCCGACGCGTCAGGAATGTTGTAAAATATTACATTCGACATGTTAGGAGGCCTTAGGCTAGGATATACAACGTTATAGACGTATATAATGTTCCCACCGAGAAGTACGGGCGGACACGCCAGGAGTTTTGTCAACTATTACATCCGAGATGTTAGGTTGCCTTAGGTTAGGATATATAACGTTATAGACGTATATAATGTCCCCATCCAGAAGTAGGGGACGACACGCCAGGAATATTACATCCCAGATGTTAGGTTGCGTTAGGTTAGGATACACACCGTTATAGACGTATATAATGTTCCCATCGAGAAGCAGGCGACGACACGTCAGGAATGATGTAAAATATTACATCCGAGATGTTAGGTTGCGTTAGGTTAGGATATACAACGTTATAGACGTATATAATGTCCCCATCGAGAAGCAGGCGATGACACGCCAGGAATGTTATAAAATATTACATTCGAGATGTTAGGTTTCCTTAGGTTAGGATATACAACGTTATAGATGTATATAATGACCCTATCGAGAAGTAGGCGACGACACGCCAGGAATGTTGTAAAATATTACATTCGACATGTTAGGTTGCCTTAGGCTAGGATATATAACGTTATAGACGTATATAATGTTCCCACCGAAAAATAGGGGCCGAAGCGTCAGGAATGTTGTAAAATATTACACCCGAGATGTTAGGTTCCCTTAGGTTAGGATATACAACGTTATAGACGTATAGTATGTTCCCACCGAGATGTAGGGACCGACATGCCAGGAATGTTGTTAAATATTACATCCGAGATGTTAGGATGCGTTAGGTTAGGATATACAACGTTATAGACGTATATAATGTCCCCATCGAGAAGCAGGCGACGACACGCCAGGAATGTTGTAAAATATTACATTCGACATGTTAGGTTGCCTTAGACTAGGATATATAACGTTATAGACGTATATAATGTCCCCATCGAGAAGCAGGCGACGACACGCCAGGAATGTTGTAAAATATTACATTCGACATGTTAGGTTGCCTTAGAATAGGATATATAATGTTATAGACGTATATAATGTTCCCACCGAAAAATAGGGGCCGACGCGTCAGGAATGTTGTAAAATATTACATTCGACATGTTAGGAGGACTTAGGCTAGGATATACAACGTTATAGACGTATATAATGTTCCCACCGAGAAGTACGGGCGGACACGCCAGGAGTTTTGTCAACTATTACATCCGAGATGTTAGGTCGCCTTAGGTTAGGATATATAACGTTATAGACGTATATAATGTCCCCATCCAGAAGTAGGGGACGACACGCCAGGAATATTACATCCCAGATGTTAGGTTGCGTTAGGTTAGGATACACACCGTTATAGACGTATATAATGTTCCCATCGAGAAGCAGGCGACGACACGCCAGGAATGATGTAAAATATAACATCCGAGATGTTAGGTTGCGTTAGGTTAGGATATACAACGTTATAGACGTATATAATGTCCCCATCGAGAAGCAGGCGACGACACGCCAGGAATGTTGTAAAATATTACATTCGACATGTTAGGTTGCCTTAGGCTAGGATATATAACGTTATAGACGTATATAATGTTCCCACCGAAAAATAGGGGCCGACGCGTCAGGAATGTTGTAAAATATTACACCCGAGATGTTAGGTTCCCTTAGGTTAGGATACACAACGTTATAGACGTATATAATGTTCCCATCGAGAAGCAGGCGACGACACGCCAGGAATGATGTAAAATATTACATCCCAGATGTTAGGTTGCGTTAGGTCAGGATATACAACATTGTAGACGTATATAATGTCCCCATCCAGAAGTAGGGGACGACACGCCAGGAATATTACATCCCAGATGTTAAGTTGCGTTAGGTTAGGATACACACCGTTATAGACGTATATAATGTTCTCATCGAGAAGCAGGCGACGACACGCCAGGAATGATGTAAAATATTACATCCGAGATGTTAGGTTGCGTTAGGTTAGGATATACAACGTTATAGACGTATATAATGTCCCCATCGAGAAGCAGGCGACGACACGCCAGGAATGATGTAAAATATTACATCCCAGATGTTAGGTTGCGTTAGGTCAGGATATACAACATTGTAGACGTATATAATGTCCCCATCGAGAAGCAGGAGACGACACGCCAGGAATGTTGTATAATATTACATTCGACATGTTAGGTCGCCTTAGGCTAGGATATATAACGTTACAGACGTATATAATGTTCCCACCGAGAAGTACGGGCGGACACGCCAGGAATGTTGTCAACTATTACACCCGAGATGTTAGGTTCCCTTAGGTTAGGATATACAACGTTATAGACGTATAGTATGTTCCCACCGAGATGTAGGGACCGACATGCCAGGAATGTTGTAAGATATTACATCCGAGACGTTAGGTTGCGTTAGGTTAGGATATACAACGTTATAGACGTATATAACTCCCCCTCGAGAAACAGGCGACGACACGCCAGGAATGTTGTAAAATATTACATTCGACATGTTAGGTTGCCTTAGGCTAGGATATATAACGTTATAGACGTATATAATGTTCCCACCGAAAAATAGGGGCCGACGCGTCAGGAATGTTGTAAAATATTACACCCGAGATGTTAGGTTCCCTTAGGTTAGGATATACAACGTTATAGACGTATAGTATGTCCCCATCGAGAAGAAGGCGACGACACGCCAGGAATGTTGTAAAATATTACATCCGAGATGTTAGGTTGCCTTAGGCTAGGATATATATCGATATAGACGTATACAATGTTTGCACCGAGAAGTAGGGACCGATATGCCAGGAATGTTGTAAAATATTACATCCGAGATGTTAGGTTGCCTTAGGTTAGGATATACAATGTTATAGACGTATATAATGTCCCCATCGAGAAGTAGGCGACGACACGCCAGGAATGTTGTAAAATATTACATTCGACATGTTAGGTTGCCTTAGACTAGGATATATAACGTTATAGACGTATATAATGTCCCCATCGAGAAGCAGGCGACGACACGCCAGGAATGTTGTAAAATATTACATTCGACATGTTAGGTTGCCTTAGAATAGGATATATAATGTTATAGACGTATATAATGTTCCCACCGAAAAATAGGGGCCGACGCGTCAGGAATGTTGTAAAATATTACATTCGACATGTTAGGAGGACTTAGGCTAGGATATACAACGTTATAGACGTATATAATGTTCCCACCGAGAAGTACGGGCGGACACGCCAGGAGTTTTGTCAACTATTACATCCGAGATGTTAGGTCGCCTTAGGTTAGGATATATAACGTTATAGACGTATATAATGTCCCCATCCAGAAGTAGGGGACGACACGCCAGGAATATTACATCCCAGATGTTAGGTTGCGTTAGGTTAGGATACACACCGTTATAGACGTATATAATGTTCCCATCGAGAAGCAGGCGACGACACGCCAGGAATGATGTAAAATATAACATCCGAGATGTTAGGTTGCGTTAGGTTAGGATATACAACGTTATAGACGTATATAATGTCCCCATCGAGAAGCAGGCGACGACACGCCAGGAATGTTGTAAAATATTACATTCGACATGTTAGGTTGCCTTAGGCTAGGATATATAACGTTATAGACGTATATAATGTTCCCACCGAAAAATAGGGGCCGACGCGTCAGGAATGTTGTAAAATATTACACCCGAGATGTTAGGTTCCCTTAGGTTAGGATACACAACGTTATAGACGTATAGTATGTCCCCATCGAGAAGAAGGCGGCGACACGCCAGGAATGTTGTAAAATATTACATCCGAGATGTTAGGTTGCCTTAGGCTAGGATATATATCGATATAGACGTATACAATGTTTGCACCGAGAAGTAGGGACCGATATGCCAGGAATGTTGTCAACTATTACACCCGAGATGTTAGGTTCCCTTAGGTTAGGATATACAACGTTATAGACGTATAGTATGTTCCCACCGAGATGTAGGGACCGACATGCCAGGAATGTTGTAAAATATTACATCCGAGATGTTAGGTTGCGTTAGGTTAGGATATACAACGTTATAGACGTATATAATATCCCCATCGAGAAACAGGCGACGACACGCCAGGAATGTTGTAAAATATTACATTCGACATGTTAGGTTGCCTTAGGCTAGGATATATAACGTTATAGACGTATATAATGTTCCCACCGAAAAATAGGGGCCGACGCGTCAGGAATGTTGTAAAATATTACACCCGAGATGTTAGGTTCCCTTAGGTTAGGATATACAACGTTATAGACGTATAGTATGTTCCCACCGAGATGTAGGGACCGACATGCCAGGAATGTTGTTAAATATTACATCCGAGATGTTAGGTTGCGTTAGGTTAGGATATACAACGTTATAGACGTATATAATGTCCCCATCGAGAAGCAGGCGACGACACGCCAGGAATGTTGTAAAATATTACATTCGACATGTTAGGTTGCCTTAGACTAGGATATATAACGTTATAGACGTATATAATGTCCCCATCGAGAAACAGGCGACGACACGCCACGAATGTTGTAAAATATTACATTCGACATGTTAGGTTGCCTTAGGCTAGGATATATAACGTTATAGACGTATATAATGTTCCCACCGAAAAATAGGGGCCGACGCGTCAGGAATGTTGTAAAATATTACACCCGAGATGTTAGGTTCCCTTAGGTTAGGATATACAACGTTATAGACGTATAGTATGTTCCCACCGAGATGTAGGGACCGACATGCCAGGAATGTTGTTAAATATTACATCCGAGATGTTAGGATGCGTTAGGTTAGGATATACAACGTTATAGACGTATATAATGTCCCCATCGAGAAGCAGGCGACGACACGCCAGGAATGTTGTAAAATATTACATTCGACATGTTAGGTTGCCTTAGACTAGGATATATAATGTTATAGACGTATATAATGTTCCCACCGAAAAATAGGGGCCGACGCGTCAGGAATGTTGTAAAATATTACATTCGACATGTTAGGAGGACTTAGGCTAGGATATACAACGTTATAGACGTATATAATGTTCCCACCGAGAAGTACGGGCGGACACGCCAGCAGTTTTGTCAACTATTACATCCGAGATGTTAGGTCGCCTTAGGTTAGGATATATAACGTTATAGACGTATATAATGTCCCCATCCAGAAGTAGGGGACGACACGCCAGGAATATTACATCCCAGATGTTAGGTTGCGTTAGGTTAGGATACACACCGTTATAGACGTATATAATGTTCCCATCGAGAAGCAGGCGACGACACGCCAGGAATGATGTAAAATATAACATCCGAGATGTTAGGTTGCGTTAGATTAGGATATACAACGTTATAGACGTATATAATGTCCCCATCGAGAAGCAGGCGACGACACGCCAGGAATGTTGTAAAATATTACATTCGACATGTTAGGTTGCCTTAGGCTAGGATATATAACGTTATAGACGTATATAATGTTCCCACCGAAAAATAGGGGCCGACGCGTCAGGAATGTTGTAAAATATTACACCCGAGATGTTAGGTTCCCTTAGGTTAGGATACACAACGTTATAGACGTATATAATGTTCCCATCGAGAAGCAGGCGACGACACGCCAGGAATGATGTAAAATATTACATCCCAGATGTTAGGTTGCGTTAGGTCAGGATATACAACATTGTAGACGTATATAATGTCCCCATCCAGAAGTAGGGGACGACACGCCAGGAATATTACATCCCAGATGTTAAGTTGCGTTAGGTTAGGATACACACCGTTATAGACGTATATAATGTTCTCATCGAGAAGCAGGCGACGACACGCCAGGAATGATGTAAAATATTACATCCGAGATGTTAGGTTGCGTTAGGTTAGGATATACAACGTTATAGACGTATATAATGTCCCCATCGAGAAGCAGGCGACGACACGCCAGAAATGTTATAAAATATTACATTCGAGATGTTAGGTTTCATGTATATAATGACCCTATTGAGAAGTAGGCGACGACACGCCAGGAATGTTGTAAAATATTACGTTCGACATGTTAGGTTGCCTTAGGCTAGGATATATAACGTTATAGACGTATATAATGTTCCCAACGAAAAATAGGGGCCGACGCGTCAGGAATGTTGTAAAATATTACACCCGAGATGTTAGGTTCCCTTAGGTTAGGATATACAACGTTATAGACGTATATAATGTTCCCATCGAGAAGCAGGCGACGACACGCCAGGAATGATGTAAAATATTACATCCCAGATGTTAGGTTGCGTTAGGTCAGGATATACAACATTGTAGACGTATATAATGTCCCCATCGAGAAGCAGGAGACGACACGCCAGGAATGTTGTATAATATTACATTCGACATGTTAGGTCGCCTTAGGCTAGGATATATAACGTTACAGACGTATATAATGTTCCCACCGAGAAGTACGGGCGGACACGCCAGGAATGTTGTCAACTATTACACCCGAGATGTTAGGTTCCCTTAGGTTAGGATATACAACGTTATAGACGTATAGTATGTTCCCACCGAGATGTAGGGACCGACATGCCAGGAATGTTGTAAGATATTACATCCGAGACGTTAGGTTGCGTTAGGTTAGGATATACAACGTTATAGACGTATATAACTCCCCCTCGAGAAACAGGCGACGACACGCCAGGAATGTTGTAAAATATTACATTCGACATGTTAGGTTGCCTTAGGCTAGGATATATAACGTTATAGACGTATATAATGTTCCCACCGAAAAATAGGGGCCGACGCGTCAGGAATGTTGTAAAATATTACACCCGAGATGTTAGGTTCCCTTAGGTTAGGATATACAACGTTATAGACGTATAGTATGTCCCCATCGAGAAGAAGGCGACGACACGCCAGGAATGTTGTAAAATATTACATCCGAGATGTTAGGTTGCCTTAGGCTAGGATATATATCGATATAGACGTATACAATGTTTGCACCGAGAAGTAGGGACCGATATGCCAGGAATGTTGTAAAATATTACATCCGAGATGTTAGGTTGCCTTAGGTTAGGATATACAATGTTATAGACGTATATAATGTCCCCATCGAGAAGTAGGCGACGACACGCCAGGAATGTTGTAAAATATTACATTCGACATGTTAGGTTGCCTTAGACTAGGATATATAACGTTATAGACGTATATAATGTCCCCATCGAGAAGCAGGCGACGACACGCCAGGAATGTTGTAAAATATTACATTCGACATGTTAGGTTGCCTTAGAATAGGATATATAATGTTATAGACGTATATAATGTTCCCACCGAAAAATAGGGGCCGACGCGTCAGGAATGTTGTAAAATATTACATTCGACATGTTAGGAGGACTTAGGCTAGGATATACAACGTTATAGACGTATATAATGTTCCCACCGAGAAGTACGGGCGGACGCGCCAGGAGTTTTGTCAACTATTACATCCGAGATGTTAGGTCGCCTTAGGTTAGGATATATAACGTTATAGACGTATATAATGTCCCCATCCAGAAGTAGGGGACGACACGCCAGGAATATTACATCCCAGATGTTAGGTTGCGTTAGGTTAGGATACACACCGTTATAGACGTATATAATGTTCCCATCGAGAAGCAGGCGACGACACGCCAGGAATGATGTAAAATATAACATCCGAGATGTTAGGTTGCGTTAGGTTAGGATATACAACGTTATAGACGTATATAATGTCCCCATCGAGAAGCAGGCGACGACACGCCAGGAATGTTGTAAAATATTACATTCGACATGTTAGGTTGCCTTAGGCTAGGATATATAACGTTATAGACGTATATAATGTTCCCACCGAAAAATAGGGGCCGACGCGTCAGGAATGTTGTAAAATATTACACCCGAGATGTTAGGTTCCCTTAGGTTAGGATACACAACGTTATAGACGTATATAATGTTCCCATCGAGAAGCAGGCGACGACACGCCAGGAATGATGTAAAATATTACATCCCAGATGTTAGGTTGCGTTAGGTCAGGATATACAACATTGTAGACGTATATAATGTCCCCATCCAGAAGTAGGGGACGACACGCCAGGAATATTACATCCCAGATGTTAAGTTGCGTTAGGTTAGGATACACACCGTTATAGACGTATATAATGTTCTCATCGAGAAGCAGGCGACGACACGCCAGGAATGATGTAAAATATTACATCCGAGATGTTAGGTTGCGTTAGGTTAGGATATACAACGTTATAGACGTATATAATGTCCCCATCGAGAAGCAGGCGACGACACGCCAGGAATGTTATAAAATATTACATTCGAGATGTTAGGTTTCATGTATATAATGACCCTATTGAGAAGTAGGCGACGACACGCCAGGAATGTTGTAAAATATTACGTTCGACATGTTAGGTTGCCTTAGGCTAGGATATATAACGTTATAGACGTATATAATGTTCCCAACGAAAAATAGGGGCCGACGCGTCAGGAATGTTGTAAAATATTACACCCGAGATGTTAGGTTCCCTTAGGTTAGGATATACAACGTTATAGACGTATATAATGTTCCCATCGAGAAGCAGGCGACGACACGCCAGGAATGATGTAAAATATTACATCCCAGATGTTAGGTTGCGTTAGGTCAGGATATACAACATTGTAGACGTATATAATGTCCCCATCGAGAAGCAGGAGACGACACGCCAGGAATGTTGTATAATATTACATTCGACATGTTAGGTCGCCTTAGGCTAGGATATATAACGTTACAGACGTATATAATGTTCCCACCGAGAAGTACGGGCGGACACGCCAGGAATGTTGTCAACTATTACACCCGAGATGTTAGGTTCCCTTAGGTTAGGATATACAACGTTATAGACGTATAGTATGTTCCCACCGAGATGTAGGGACCGACATGCCAGGAATGTTGTAAGATATTACATCCGAGACGTTAGGTTGCGTTAGGTTAGGATATACAACGTTATAGACGTATATAACTCCCCCTCGAGAAACAGGCGACGACACGCCAGGAATGTTGTAAAATATTACATTCGACATGTTAGGTTGCCTTAGGCTAGGATATATAACGTTATAGACGTATATAATGTTCCCACCGAAAAATAGGGGCCGACGCGTCAGGAATGTTGTAAAATATTACACCCGAGATGTTAGGTTCCCTTAGGTTAGGATATACAACGTTATAGACGTATAGTATGTCCCCATCGAGAAGAAGGCGACGACACGCCAGGAATGTTGTAAAATATTACATCCGAGATGTTAGGTTGCCTTAGGCTAGGATATATATCGATATAGAGGTATACAATGTTTGCACCGAGAAGTAGGGACCGATATGCCAGGAATGTTGTAAAATATTACATCCGAGATGTTAGGTTGCCTTAGGTTAGGATATACAATGTTATAGATGTATATAATGTCCCCATCGAGAAGTAGGCGACGACACGCCAGGAATGTTGTAAAATATTACATTCGACGTGTTAGGTTGCCTTAGGCTAGGATATATAACGTTATAGACGTATATAATGTTCCCACCGAAAAATAGGGGCCGACGCGTCAGGAATGTTGTAAAATATTACACCCGAGATGTTAGGTTCCCTTAGGTTAGGATATACAACGTTATAGACGTATAGTATGTCCCCATCGAGAAGAAGGCGACGACACGCCAGGAATGTTGTAAAATATTACATCCGAGATGTTAGGTTGCCTTAGGCTAGGATATATATCGATATAGACGTATACAATGTTTGCACCGAGAAGTAGGGACCGATATGCCAGGAATGTTGTAAAATATTACATTCGAGATGTTAGGTTGCCTTAGGTTAGGATATACAATGTTATAGATGTATATAATGTCCCCATCGAGAAGTAGGCGACGACACGCCAGGAATGTTGTAAAATATTACATTCGACATGTTAGGTTGCCTTAGGCTAGGATATACAACGTTATAGATGTACATAATGACCCTATCCAGAAGTAGGCGACGACACTCCAGGAATGTTTTAAAATATTACATCCCAGATATTAGGTCGTGTTAGGTAAGGATATACAACGTTATAGACGTATATTATGTCCCCATCGAGAAGCAGGCGACGACACGCCAGGAATGTTGTAAAATATTACATTCGACATGTTAGGTTGCCTTAGACTAGGATATATAACGTTATAGACGTATATAATGTTCCCACCGAAAAATAGGGGCCGACGCGTCAGGAATGTTGTAAAATATTACACCCGAGATGTTAGGTTCCCTTAGGTTAGGATATACAACGTTATAGACGTATAGTATGTCCCCATCGAGAAGAAGGCGACGACACGCCAGGAATGTTGTAAAACATTACATCCGAGATGTTAGGTTGCCTTAGGCTAGGATATATATCGATATAGACGTATACAATGTTTGCACCGAGAAGTAGGGACCGATATGCCAGGAATGTTGTAAAATATTACATCCGAGATGTTAGGTTGCCTTAGGTTAGGATATACAATGTTATAGATGTATATAATGTCCCCATCGAGAAGTAGGCGACGACACGCCAGGAATGTTGTAAAATATTACATTCGACGTGTTAGGTTGCCTTAGGCTAGGATATATAACGTTATAGACGTATATAATGTTCCCACCGAAAAATAGGGGCCGACGCGTCAGGAATGTTGTAAAATATTACACCCGAGATGTTAGGTTCCCTTAGGTTAGGATATACAACGTTATAGACGTATAGTATGTCCCCATCGAGAAGAAGGCGACGACACGCCAGGAATGTTGTAAAATATTACATCCGAGATGTTAGGTTGCCTTAGGCTAGGATATATATCGATATAGACGTATACAATGTTTGCACCGAGAAGTAGGGACCGATATGCCAGGAATGTTGTGAAATATTACATTCGAGATGTTAGGTTGCCTTAGGTTAGGATATACAATGTTATAGATGTATATAATGTCCCCATCGAGAAGTAGGCGACGACACGCCAGGAATGTTGTAAAATATTACATTCGACATGTTAGGTTGCCTTAGGCTAGGATATACAACGTTATAGATGTACATAATGACCCTATCCAGAAGTAGGCGACGACACTCCAGGAATGTTTTAAAATATTACATCCCAGATATTAGGTCGTGTTAGGTAAGGATATACAACGTTATAGACGTATATTATGTCCCCATCGAGAAGCAGGCGACGACACGCCAGGAATGTTGTAAAATATTACATTCGACATGTTAGGTTGCCTTAGGCTAGGATATATAACGTTATAGACGTATATAATGTTCCCACCGAAAAATAGGGGCCGACGCGTCAGGAATGTTGTAAAATATTACACCCGAGATGTTAGGTTCCCTTAGGTTAGGATATACAACGTTATAGACGTATAGTATGTTCCCACCGAGATGTAGGGACCGACATGCCAGGAATGTTGTTAAATATTACATCCGAGATGTTAGGTTGCGTTAGGTTAGGATATACAACGTTATAGACGTATATAATGTCCCCATCGAGAAGCAGGCGACGACACGCCAGGAATGTTGTAAAATATTACATTCGACATGTTAGGTTGCCTTAGACTAGGATATATAACGTTATAGACGTATATAATGTCCCCATCGAGAAACAGGCGACGACACGCCAGGAATGTTGTAAAATATTACATTCGACATGTTAGGTTGCCTTAGGCTAGGATATATAACGTTATAGACGTATATAATGTTCCCACCGAAAAATAGGGGCCGACGCGTCAGGAATGTTGTAAAATATTACATTCGATATGTTAGGAGGACTTAGGCTAGGATATACAACGTTATAGACGTATATAATGTTCCCACCGAGAAGTACGGGCGGACACGCCAGGAGTTTTGTCAACTATTACATCCGAGATGTTAGGTCGCCTTAGGTTAGGATATATAACGTTATAGACGTATATAATGTCCCCATCCAGAAGTAGGGGACGACACGCCAGGAATATTACATCCCAGATGTTAGGTTGCGTTAGGTTAGGATACACACCGTTATAGACGTATATAATGTTCCCATCGAGAAGCAGGCGAGGACACGCCAGGAATGATGTAAAATATAACATCCGAGATGTTAGGTTGCGTTAGGTTAGGATATACAACGTTATAGACGTATATAATGTCCCCATCGAGAAGCAGGCGACGACACGCCAGGAATGTTGTAAAATATTGCATTCGACATGTTAGGTTGCCTTAGGCTAGGATATATAACGTTATAGACGTATATAATGTTCCCACCGAAAAATAGGGGCCGACGCGTCAGGAATGTTGTAAAATATTACACCCGAGATGTTAGGTTCCCTTAGGTTAGGATATACAACGTTATAGACGTATATAATGTTCCCATCGAGAAGCAGGCGACGACACGCCAGGAATGATGTAAAATATTACATCCCAGATGTTAGGTTGCGTTAGGTCAGGATATACAACATTGTAGACGTATATAATGTCCCCATCCAGAAGTAGGGGACGACACGCCAGGAATATTACATCCCAGATGTTAAGTTGCGTTAGGTTAGGATACACACCGTTATAGACGTATATAATGTTCTCATCGAGAAGCAGGCGACGACACGCCAGGAATGATGTAAAATATTACATCCCAGATGTTAGGTTGCATTAGGTCAGGATATACAACATTGTAGACGTATATAATGTCCCCATCGAGAAGCAGGAGACGACACGCCAGGAATGTTGTATAATATTACATTCGACATGTTAGGTCGCCTTAGGCTAGGATATATAACGTTACAGACGTATATAATGTTCCCACCGAGAAGTACGGGCGGACACGCCAGGAATGTTGTCAACTATTACACCCGAGATGTTAGGTTCCCTTAGGTTAGGATATACAACGTTATAGACGTATAGTATGTTCCCACCGAGATGTAGGGACCGACATGCCAGGAATGTTGTTAAATATTACATCCGAGATGTTAGGTTGCGTTAGGTTAGGATATACAACGTTATAGACGTATATAATGTCCCCATCGAGAAGCAGGCGACGACACGCCAGGAATGTTGTAAAATATTACATTCGACATGTTAGGTTGCCTTAGACTAGGATATATAACGTTATAGACGTATATTATGTCCCCATCGAGAAGCAGGCGACGACACGCCAGGAATGTTGTAAAATATTACATTCGACATGTTAGGTTGCCTTAGACTAGGATATATAACGTTATAGACGTATATAATGTTCCCACCGAAAAATAGGGGCCGACGCGTCAGGAATGTTGTAAAATATTACACCCGAGATGTTAGGTTCCCTTAGGTTAGGATATACAACGTTATAGACGTATAGTATGTCCCCATCGAGAAGAAGGCGACGACACGCCAGGAATGTTGTAAAACATTACATCCGAGATGTTAGGTTGCCTTAGGCTAGGATATATATCGATATAGACGTATACAATGTTTGCACCGAGAAGTAGGGACCGATATGCCAGGAATGTTGTAAAATATTACATCCGAGATGTTAGGTTGCCTTAGGTTAGGATATACAATGTTATAGATGTATATAATGTCCCCATCGAGAAGTAGGCGACGACACGCCAGGAATGTTGTAAAATATTACATTCGACGTGTTAGGTTGCCTTAGGCTAGGATATATAACGTTATAGACGTATATAATGTTCCCACCGAAAAATAGGGGCCGACGCGTCAGGAATGTTGTAAAATATTACACCCGAGATGTTAGGTTCCCTTAGGTTAGGATATACAACGTTATAGACGTATAGTATGTCCCCATCGAGAAGAAGGCGACGACACGCCAGGAATGTTGTAAAATATTACATCCGAGATGTTAGGTTGCCTTAGGCTAGGATATATATCGATATAGACGTATACAATGTTTGCACCGAGAAGTAGGGACCGATATGCCAGGAATGTTGTGAAATATTACATTCGAGATGTTAGGTTGCCTTAGGTTAGGATATACAATGTTATAGATGTATATAATGTCCCCATCGAGAAGTAGGCGACGACACGCCAGGAATGTTGTAAAATATTACATTCGACATGTTAGGTTGCCTTAGGCTAG
Source organism: Xylocopa violacea (assembly GCA_963969225.1). Classification (NCBI taxonomy): domain Eukaryota; kingdom Metazoa; phylum Arthropoda; class Insecta; order Hymenoptera; family Apidae; genus Xylocopa; species Xylocopa violacea. The sequence continues at coordinate 291,294 of CAXAJV010000197.1, read as the reverse complement.
GATATACAACGTTATAGATGTACATAATGACCCTATCCAGAAGTAGGCGACGACACTCCAGGAATGTTTTAAAATATTACATCCCAGATATTAGGTCGTGTTAGGTAAGGATATACAACGTTATAGACGTATATTATGTCCCCATCGAGAAGCAGGCGACGACACGCCAGGAATGTTGTAAAATATTACATTCGACATGTTAGGTTGCCTTAGACTAGGATATATAACGTTATAGACATATATAATGTTCCCACCGAAAAATAGGGGCCGACGCGTCAGGAATGTTGTAAAATATTACACCCGAGATGTTAGGTTCCCTTAGGTTAGGATATACAACGTTATAGACGTATAGTATGTTCCCACCGAGATGTAGGGACCGACATGCCAGGAATGTTGTTAAATATTACATCCGAGATGTTAGGTTGCGTTAGGTTAGGATATACAACGTTATAGACGTAAGTAATGTCCCCATCGAGAAGCAGGCGACGACACGCCAGGAATGTTGTAAAATATTACATTCGACATGTTAGGTTGCCTTAGACTAGGATATATAACGTTATAGACGTATATAATGTCCCCATCGAGAAACAGGCGACGACACGCCACGAATGTTGTAAAATATTACATTCGACATGTTAGGTTGCCTTAGGCTAGGATATATAACGTTATAGACGTATATAATGTTCCCACCGAAAAATAGGGGCCGACGCGTCAGGAATGTTGTAAAATATTACACCCGAGATGTTAGGTTCCCTTAGGTTAGGATATACAACGTTATAGACGTATAGTATGTTCCCACCGAGATGTAGGGACCGACATGCCAGGAATGTTGTTAAATATTACATCCGAGATGTTAGGTTGCGTTAGGTTAGGATATACAACGTTATAGACGTATATAATGTCCCCATCGAGAAGCAGGCGACGACACGCCAGGAATGTTGTAAAATATTACATTCGACATGTTAGGTTGCCTTAGACTAGGATATATAACGTTATAGACGTATATAATGTCCCCATCGAGAAACAGGCGACGACACGCCAGGAATGTTGTAAAATATTACATTCGACATGTTAGGTTGCCTTAGGCTAGGATATATAACGTTATAGACGTATATAATGTTCCCACCGAAAAATAGGGGCCGACGCGTCAGGAATGTTGTAAAATATTACATTCGATATGTTAGGAGGACTTAGGCTAGGATATACAACGTTATAGACGTATATAATGTTCCCACCGAGAAGTACGGGCGGACACGCCAGGAGTTTTGTCAACTATTACATCCGAGATGTTAGGTCGCCTTAGGTTAGGATATATAACGTTATAGACGTATATAATGTCCCCATCCAGAAGTAGGGGACGACACGCCAGGAATATTACATCCCAGATGTTAGGTTGCGTTAGGTTAGGATACACACCGTTATAGACGTATATAATGTTCCCATCGAGAAGCAGGCGAGGACACGCCAGGAATGATGTAAAATATAACATCCGAGATGTTAGGTTGCGTTAGGTTAGGATATACAACGTTATAGACGTATATAATGTCCCCATCGAGAAGCAGGCGACGACACGCCAGGAATGTTGTAAAATATTGCATTCGACATGTTAGGTTGCCTTAGGCTAGGATATATAACGTTATAGACGTATATAATGTTCCCACCGAAAAATAGGGGCCGACGCGTCAGGAATGTTGTAAAATATTACACCCGAGATGTTAGGTTCCCTTAGGTTAGGATATACAACGTTATAGACGTATATAATGTTCCCATCGAGAAGCAGGCGACGACACGCCAGGAATGATGTAAAATATTACATCCCAGATGTTAGGTTGCGTTAGGTCAGGATATACCACATTGTAGACGTATATAATGTCCCCATCCAGAAGTAGGGGACGACACGCCAGGAATATTACATCCCAGATGTTAAGTTGCGTTAGGTTAGGATACACACCGTTATAGACGTATATAATGTTCTCATCGAGAAGCAGGCGACGACACGCCAGGAATGATGTAAAATATTACATCCCAGATGTTAGGTTGCATTAGGTCAGGATATACAACATTGTAGACGTATATAATGTCCCCATCGAGAAGCAGGAGACGACACGCCAGGAATGTTGTATAATATTACATTCGACATGTTAGGTCGCCTTAGGCTAGGATATATAACGTTACAGACGTATATAATGTTCCCACCGAGAAGTACGGGCGGACACGCCAGGAATGTTGTAAACTATTACACCCGAGATGTTAGGTTCCCTTAGGTTAGGATATACAACGTTATAGACGTATAGTATGTTCCCACCGAGATGTAGGGACCGACATGCCAGGAATGTTGTTAAATATTACATCCGAGATGTTAGGTTGCGTTAGGTTAGGATATACAACGTTATAGACGTATATAATGTCCCCATCGAGAAGCAGGCGACGACACGCCAGGAATGTTGTAAAATATTACATTCGACATGTTAGGTTGCCTTAGACTAGGATATATAACGTTATAGACGTATATAATGTCCCCATCGAGAAACAGGCGACGACACGCCACGAATGTTGTAAAATATTACATTCGACATGTTAGGTTGCCTTAGGCTAGGATATATAACGTTATAGACGTATATAATGTTCCCACCGAAAAATAGGGGCCGACGCGTCAGGAATGTTGTAAAATATTACACCCGAGATGTTAGGTTCCCTTAGGTTAGGATATACAACGTTATAGACGTATAGTATGTTCCCACCGAGATGTAGGGACCGACATGCCAGGAATGTTGTTAAATATTACATCCGAGATGTTAGGTTGCGTTAGGTTAGGATATACAACGTTATAGACGTATATAATGTCCCCATCGAGAAGCAGGCGACGACACGCCAGGAATGTTGTAAAATATTACATTCGACATGTTAGGTTGCCTTAGACTAGGATATATAACGTTATAGACGTATATAATGTCCCCATCGAGAAACAGGCGACGACACGCCAGGAATGTTGTAAAATATTACATTCGACATGTTAGGTTGCCTTAGGCTAGGATATATAACGTTATAGACGTATATAATGTTCCCACCGAAAAATAGGGTCCGACGCGTCAGGAATGTTGTAAAATATTACATTCGATATGTTAGGAGGACTTAGGCTAGGATATACAACGTTATAGACGTATATAATGTTCCCACCGAGAAGTACGGGCGGACACGCCAGGAGTTTTGTCAACTATTACATCCGAGATGTTAGGTCGCCTTAGGTTAGGATATATAACGTTATAGACGTATATAATGTCCCCATCCAGAAGTAGGGGACGACACGCCAGGAATATTACATCCCAGATGTTAGGTTGCGTTAGGTTAGGATACACACCGTTATAGACGTATATAATGTTCCCATCGAGAAGCAGGCGACGACACGCCAGGAATGTTGTAAAATATTGCATTCGACATGTTAGGTTGCCTTAGGCTAGGATATATAACGTTATAGACGTATATAATGTTCCCACCGAAAAATAGGGGCCGACGCGTCAGGAATGTTGTAAAATATTACACCCGAGATGTTAGGTTCCCTTAGGTTAGGATACACAACGTTATAGACGTATATAATGTTCCCATCGAGAAGCAGGCGACGACACGCCAGGAATGATGTAAAATATTACATCCCAGATGTTAGGTTGCGTTAGGTCAGGATATACAACATTGTAGACGTATATAATGTCCCCATCCAGAAGTAGGGGACGACACGCCAGGAATATTACATCCCAGATGTTAAGTTGCGTTAGGTTAGGATACACACCGTTATAGACGTATATAATGTTCTCATCGAGAAGCAGGCGACGTCACGCCAGGAATGATGTAAAATATTACATCCCAGATGTTAGGTTGCATTAGGTCAGGATATACAACATTGTAGACGTATATAATGTCCCCATCGAGAAGCAGGAGACGACACGCCAGGAATGTTGTATAATATTACATTCGACATGTTAGGTCGCCTTAGGCTAGGATATATAACGTTACAGACGTATATAATGTTCCCACCGAGAAGTACGGGCGGACACGCCAGGAATGTTGTCAACTATTACACCCGAGATGTTAGGTTCCCTTAGGTTAGGATATACAACGTTATAGACGTATAGTATGTTCCCACCGAGATGTAGGGACCGACATGCCAGGAATGTTGTAAGATATTACATCCGAGACGTTAGGTTGCGTTAGGTTAGGATATACAACGTTATAGACGTATATAACTCCCCCTCGAGAAATAGGCGACGACACGCCAGGAATGTTGTAAAATATTACATTCGACATGTTAGGTTGCCTTAGGCTAGGATATATAACGTTATAGACGTATATAATGTTCCCACCGAAAAATAGGGGCCGACGCGTCAGGAATGTTGTAACATATTACACCCGAGATGTTAGGTTCCCTTAGGTTAGGATATACAACGTTATAGACGTATAGTATGTCCCCATCGAGAAGAAGGCGACGACACGCCAGGAATGTTGTAAAATATTACATCCGAGATGTTAGGTTGCCTTAGGCTAGGATATATATCGATATAGACGTATACAATGTTTGCACCGAGAAGTAGGGACCGATATGCCAGGAATGTTGTAAAATATTACATCCGAGATGTTAGGTTGCCTTAGGTTAGGATATACAATGTTATAGATGTATATAATGTCCCCATCGAGAAGTACGCGACGACACGCCAGGAATGTTGTAAAATATTACATTCGACGTGTTAGGTTGCCTTAGGCTAGGATATATAACGTTATAGACGTATATAATGTTCCCACCGAAAAATAGGGGCCGACGCGTCAGGAATGTTGTAAAATATTACACCCGAGATGTTAGGTTCCCTTAGGTTAGGATATACAACGTTATAGACGTATAGTATGTCCCCATCGAGAAGAAGGCGACGACACGCCAGGAATGTTGTAAAATATTACATCCGAGATGTTAGGTTGCCTTAGGCTAGGATATATATCGATATAGACGTATACAATGTTTGCACCGAGAAGTAGGGACCGATATGCCAGGAATGTTGTAAAATATTACATTCGAGATGTTAGGTTGCCTTAGGTTAGGATATACAATGTTATAGATGTATATAATGTCCCCATCGAGAAGTAGGCGACGACACGTCAGGAATGTTGTAAAATATTACATTCGACATGTTAGGTTGCCTTAGGCTAGGATATACAACGTTATAGATGTACATAATGACCCTATCCAGATGTAGGCGACGACACTCCAGGAATGTTTTAAAATATTACATCCCAGATATTAGGTCGTGTTAGGTAAGTATATACAACGTTATAGACGTATATTATGTCCCCATCGAGAAGCAGGCGACGACACGCCAGGAATGTTGTAAAATATTACATTCGACATGTTAGGTTGCCTTAGACTAGGATATATAACGTTATAGACGTATATAATGTTCCCACCGAAAAATAGGGGCCGACGCGTCAGGAATGTTGTAAAATATTACATTCGACATGTTAGGTGGCCTTAGGCTAAGATATACAACGTTATAGACGTATATAATGTTCCCACCGAGAAGTACGGGCGGACACGCCAGGAATTTTGTCAACTATTACATCCGAGATGTTAGGTTGCCTTAGGTTAGGATATATAACTTTATAGACGTATATAATGTCCCCATCCAGAAGTAGGCGACGACACGCCAGGAATATTACATCCCAGAAGTTAGGTTGCGTTAGGTTAGGATACACAACGTTATAGACGTATATAATGTTCCCATCGAGAAGCAGGCGGCGACACGCTAGGAATGATGTAAAATATTACATCCCAGATGTTAGGTTGCGTTAGGTCAGGATATACAACATTGTAGACGTATATAATGTCCCCATCGAGAAGCAGGAGACGACACGCCAGGAATGTTGTAAAATATTACATTCGACATGTTAGGTCGCCTTAGGCTAGGATATATAACGTTATAGACGTATATAATGTTCCCACCGAGAACTACGGGCGGACACGCCAGGAATGTTGTCAACGATTACATCCGAGATGTTAGGTTGCCCTAGGTTAGGATATATATCGTTATAGACGTATAGAATATGTCCACCGAGAAGTAGGGACCGACATGCCAGGAATGTTGTAAAATATTACATCCGAGTTGTTAGGTTGCCTTAGATTAGGATATACAATGTTATAGATGTATATAATGTCCCCATCGAGAAGTAGGCGACGACACGCCAGGAATGTTGTAAAATATTACATTCGACATGTTAGGTTGCCTTAGGTTAGGATATATAACTTTATAGACGTATATAATGTCCCCATCCAGAAGTAGGCGACGACACGCCAGGAATATTACATCCCAGAAGTTAGGTTGCGTTAGGTTAGGATACACAACGTTATAGACGTATATAATGTTCCCATCGAGAAGCAGGCGGCGACACGCTAGGAATGATGTAAAATATTACATCCCAGATGTTAGGTTGCGTTAGGTCAGGATATACAACATTGTAGACGTATATAATGTCCCCATCGAGAAGCAGGAGACGACACGCCAGGAATGTTGTAAAATATTACATTCGACATGTTAGGTCGCCTTAGGCTAGGATATATAACGTTATAGACGTATATAATGTTCCCACCGAGAACTACGGGCGGACACGCCAGGAATGTTGTCAACTATTACATCCGAGATGTTAGGTTGCCCTAGGTTAGGATATATATCGTTATAGACGTATAGAATATGTCCACCGAGAAGTAGGGACCGACATGCCAGGAATGTTGTAAAATATTACATCCGAGTTGTTAGGTTGCCTTAGATTAGGATATACAATGTTATAGATGTATATAATGTCCCCATCGAGAAGTAGGCGACGACACACCAGGAATGTTGTAAAATATTACATTCGACATGTTAGGTTGCCTTAGGCTAGGATATATAACGTTATAGACGTATATAATGTTCCCACCGAAAAATAGGGGCCGACGCGTCAGGAATGTTGTAAAATATTACACCCGAGATGTTAGGTTGCCTTAGGCTAGGATATATATCGATATAGACGTATACAATGTTTGCACCGAGAAGTAGGGACCGATATGCCAGGAATGTTGTAAAATATTACATTCGAGATGTTAGGTTGCCTTAGGTTAGGATATACAATGTTATAGATGTATATAATGTCCCCATCGAGAAGTAGGCGACGACACGTCAGGAATGTTGTAAAATATTACATTCGACATGTTAGGTTGCCTTAGGCTAGGATATACAACGTTATAGATGTACATAATGACCCTATCCAGATGTAGGCGACGACACTCCAGGAATGTTTTAAAATATTACATCCCAGATATTAGGTCGTGTTAGGTAAGGATATACAACGTTATAGACGTATATTATGTCCCCATCGAGAAGCAGGCGACGACACGCCAGGAATGTTGTAAAATATTACATTCGACATGTTAGGTTGCCTTAGACTAGGATATATAACGTTATAGACGTATATAATGTTCCCACCGAAAAATAGGGGCCGACGCGTCAGGAATGTTGTAAAATATTACATTCGACATGTTAGGTGGCCTTAGGCTAAGATATACAACGTTATAGACGTATATAATGTTCCCACCGAGAAGTACGGGCGGACACGCCAGGAATTTTGTCAACTATTACATCCGAGATGTTAGGTTGCCTTAGGTTAGGATATATAACTTTATAGACGTATATAATGTCCCCATCCAGAAGTAGGCGACGACACGCCAGGAATATTACATCCCAGAAGTTAGGTTGCGTTAGGTTAGGATACACAACGTTATAGACGTATATAATGTTCCCATCGAGAAGCAGGCGGCGACACGCTAGGAATGATGTAAAATATTACATCCCAGATGTTAGGTTGCGTTAGGTCAGGATATACAACATTGTAGACGTATATAATGTCCCCATCGAGAAGCAGGAGACGACACGCCAGGAATGTTGTAAAATATTACATTCGACATGTTAGGTCGCCTTAGGCTAGGATATATAACGTTATAGACGTATATAATGTTCCCACCGAGAACTACGGGCGGACACGCCAGGAATGTTGTCAACTATTACATCCGAGATGTTAGGTTGCCCTAGGTTAGGATATATATCGTTATAGACGTATAGAATATGTCCACCGAGAAGTAGGGACCGACATGCCAGGAATGTTGTAAAATATTACATCCGAGTTGTTAGGTTGCCTTAGATTAGGATATACAATGTTATAGATGTATATAATGTCCCCATCGAGAAGTAGGCGACGACACGCCAGGAATGTTGTAAAATATTACATTCGACATGTTAGGTTGCCTTAGGTTAGGATATATAACTTTATAGACGTATATAATGTCCCCATCCAGAAGTAGGCGACGACACGCCAGGAATATTACATCCCAGAAGTTAGGTTGCGTTAGGTTAGGATACACAACGTTATAGACGTATATAATGTTCCCATCGAGAAGCAGGCGGCGACACGCTAGGAATGATGTAAAATATTACATCCCAGATGTTAGGTTGCGTTAGGTCAGGATATACAACATTGTAGACGTATATAATGTCCCCATCGAGAAGCAGGAGACGACACGCCAGGAATGTTGTAAAATATTACATTCGACATGTTAGGTCGCCTTAGGCTAGGATATATAACGTTATAGACGTATATAATGTTCCCACCGAGAACTACGGGCGGACACGCCAGGAATGTTGTCAACTATTACATCCGAGATGTTAGGTTGCCCTAGGTTAGGATATATATCGTTATAGACGTATAGAATATGTCCACCGAGAAGTAGGGACCGACATGCCAGGAATGTTGTAAAATATTACATCCGAGTTGTTAGGTTGCCTTAGATTAGGATATACAATGTTATAGATGTATATAATGTCCCCATCGAGAAGTAGGCGACGACACGCCAGGAATGTTGTAAAATATTACATTCGACATGTTAGGTTGCCTTAGGCTAGGATATATAACGTTATAGACGTATATAATGTTCCCACCGAAAAATAGGGGCCGACGCGTCAGGAATGTTGTAAAATATTACACCCGAGATGTTAGGTTGCCTTAGGCTAGGATATATATCGATATAGACGTATACAATGTTTGCACCGAGAAGTAGGGACCGATATGCCAGGAATGTTGTAAAATATTACATTCGAGATGTTAGGTTGCCTTAGGTTAGGATATACAATGTTATAGATGTATATAATGTCCCCATCGAGAAGTAGGCGACGACACGTCAGGAATGTTGTAAAATATTACATTCGACATGTTAGGTTGCCTTAGGCTAGGATATACAACGTTATAGATGTACATAATGACCCTATCCAGATGTAGGCGACGACACTCCAGGAATGTTTTAAAATATTACATCCCAGATATTAGGTCGTGTTAGGTAAGGATATACAACGTTATAGACGTATATTATGTCCCCATCGAGAAGCAGGCGACGACACGCCAGGAATGTTGTAAAATATTACATTCGACATGTTAGGTTGCCTTAGACTAGGATATATAACGTTATAGACGTATATAATGTTCCCACCGAAAAATAGGGGCCGACGCGTCAGGAATGTTGTAAAATATTACATTCGACATGTTAGGTGGCCTTAGGCTAAGATATACAACGTTATAGACGTATATAATGTTCCCACCGAGAAGTACGGGCGGACACGCCAGGAATTTTGTCAACTATTACATCCGAGATGTTAGGTTGCCTTAGGTTAGGATATATAACTTTATAGACGTATATAATGTCCCCATCCAGAAGTAGGCGACGACACGCCAGGAATATTACATCCCAGAAGTTAGGTTGCGTTAGGTTAGGATACACAACGTTATAGACGTATATAATGTTCCCATCGAGAAGCAGGCGGCGACACGCTAGGAATGATGTAAAATATTACATCCCAGATGTTAGGTTGCGTTAGGTCAGGATATACAACATTGTAGACGTATATAATGTCCCCATCGAGAAGCAGGAGACGACACGCCAGGAATGTTGTAAAATATTACATTCGACATGTTAGGTCGCCTTAGGCTAGGATATATAACGTTATAGACGTATATAATGTTCCCACCGAGAACTACGGGCGGACACGCCAGGAATGTTGTCAACTATTACATCCGAGATGTTAGGTTGCCCTAGGTTAGGATATATATCGTTATAGACGTATAGAATATGTCCACCGAGAAGTAGGGACCGACATGCCAGGAATGTTGTAAAATATTACATCCGAGTTGTTAGGTTGCCTTAGATTAGGATATACAATGTTATAGATGTATATAATGTCCCCATCGAGAAGTAGGCGACGACACGCCAGGAATGTTGTAAAATATTACATTCGACATGTTAGGTTGCCTTAGGTTAGGATATATAACTTTATAGACGTATATAATGTCCCCATCCAGAAGTAGGCGACGACACGCCAGGAATATTACATCCCAGAAGTTAGGTTGCGTTAGGTTAGGATACACAACGTTATAGACGTATATAATGTTCCCATCGAGAAGCAGGCGGCGACACGCTAGGAATGATGTAAAATATTACATCCCAGATGTTAGGTTGCGTTAGGTCAGGATATACAACATTGTAGACGTATATAATGTCCCCATCGAGAAGCAGGAGACGACACGCCAGGAATGTTGTAAAATATTACATTCGACATGTTAGGTCGCCTTAGGCTAGGATATATAACGTTATAGACGTATATAATGTTCCCACCGAGAACTACGGGCGGACACGCCAGGAATGTTGTCAACTATTACATCCGAGATGTTAGGTTGCCCTAGGTTAGGATATATATCGTTATAGACGTGTAGAATATGTCCACCGAGAAGTAGGGACCGGCATGCCAGGAATGTTGTAAAATATTACATCCGAGTTGTTAGGTTGCCTTAGATTAGGATATACAATGTTATAGATGTATATAATGTCCCCATCGAGAAGTAGGCGACGACACGCCAGGAATGTTGTAAAATATTACATTCGACATGTTAGGTTGCCTTAGGCTAGGATATATAACGTTATAGACGTATATAATGTTCCCACCGAAAAATAGGGGCCGACGCGTCAGGAATGTTGTAAAATATTACACTCGAGATGTTAGGTTCCCTTAGGTTAGGATATACAACGTTATAGACGTATAGTATGTTCCCACCGAGATGTAGGGACCGACATGCCAGGAATGTTGTAAAATATTACATCCGAGATGTTAGGTTGCGTTAGGTTAGGATATACAACGTTATAGACGTATATAATGTCCCCATCGAGAAGCAGGCGACGACACGCCAGGAATGTTATAAAATATTACATTCGAGATGTTAGGTTTCATGTATATAATGTCCCCATCGAGAAGCAGGCGACGACACGCCAGGAATGTTGTAAAATATTACATTCGACATGTTAGGTTGCCTTAGGCTAGGATATATAACGTTATGGACGTATATAATGTTCCCAACGAAAAATAGGGGCCGACGCGTCAGGAATGTTGTAAAATATTACACCCGAGATGTTAGGTTTCCTTAGGTTAGGATACACAACGTTATAGTCGTATATAATGTTCCCATCGAGAAGCAGGCGACGACACGCCAGGAATGATGTAAAATATTACATCCCAGATGTTAGGTTGCGTTAGGTCAGGATATACAACATTGTAGACGTATATAATGTCCCCATCGAGAAGCAGGAGACGACACGCCAGGAATGGTGTAAAATATTACATTCGACATGTTAGGTCGCCTTAGGCTAGGATATATAACGTTACAGACGTATATAATGTTCACACCCAGAAGTACGGGCGGACACGCCAGGAATGTTGTCAACTATTACACCCGAGATGTTAGGTACCCTTAGGTTAGGATATACAACGTTATAGACGTATAGTATGTTCCCACCGAGATGTAGGGACCGACATGCCAGGAATGTTGTAAAATATTACATCCGAGACGTTAGGTTGCCTTAGGCTAGGATATATATCGATATAGACGTATACAATGTTTGCACCGAGAAGTAGGGACCGATATGCCAGGAATGTTGTAAAATATTACATCCGAGATGTTATGTTGCCTTAGGTTAGGATATACAATGTTATAGATGTATATAATGTCCCCATCGAGAAGTAGGCGACGACACGCCAGGAATGTTGTAAAATATTACATTCGACATGTTAGGTTGCCTTAGGCTAGGATATACAACGTTATAGATGTACATAATGTCCCTATCCAGAAGTAGGCGACGACACTCCAGGAATGTTTTAAAATATTACATCCGAGATGTTAGGTTGCGTTAGGTTAGGATATACAACGTTATAGACGTATATAATGTCCCCATCGAGAAACAGGCGACGACACGCCAGGAATGTTGTAAAATATTACATTCGACATGTTAGGTTGCCTTAGGCTAGGATATATAACGTTATAGACGTATATAATGTTCCCACCGAAAAATAGGGGCCGACGCGTCAGGAATGTTGTAAAATATTACACCCGAGATGTTAGGTTCCCTTAGGTTAGGATATACAACGTTATAGACGTATAGTATGTTCCCACCGAGATGTAGGGACCGACATGCCAGGAATGTTGTTAAATATTACATCCGAGATGTTAGGTTGCGTTAGGTTAGGATATACAACGTTATAGACGTATATAATGTTCCCATCGAGAAGCAGGCGACGACACGCCAGGAATGATGTAAAATATTACATCCCAGATGTTAGGTTGCGTTAGGTCAGGATATACAACATTGTAGACGTATATAATGTCCCCATCGAGAAGCAGGAGACGACACGCCATGAATGTTGTAAAATATTACATTCGACATGTTAGGTCGCCCTAGGCTAGGATATATAACGTTACAGACGTATATAATGTTCCCACCGAGAAGTACGGGCGGACACGCCAGGAATGTTGTCAACTATTACACCCGAGATGTTAGGTTCCCTTAGGTTAGGATATACAACGTTATAGACGTATAGTATGTTCCCACCGAGATGTAGGGACCGACATGCCAGGAATGTTGTAAAATATTACATCCGAGTCGTTAGGTTGCGTTAGGTTAGGATATACAACGTTATAGACGTATATAATTCCCCCTCGAGAAACAGGCGACGACACGCCAGGAATGTTGTAAAATATTACATTCGACATGTTAGGTTTCCTTAGGTTAGGATATACAACGTTATAGATGTATATAATGACCCTATCGAGAAGTAGGCGACGACACGCCAGGAATGTTGTAAAATATTACATTCGACATGTTAGGTTGCCTTAGGCTAGGATATATAACGTTCTAGACGTATATAATGTTCCCACCGAAAAATAGGGGCCGACGCGTCAGGAATGTTGTAAAATATTACACCCGAGATGTTAGGTTCCCTTAGGTTAGGATATACAACGTTGTAGACGTATATAATGTTCCCACCGAGAAGTACGGGCGGACACGCCAGGAATTTTGTCAACTATTACATCCTAGATGTTAGGTTGCCTTAGGTTAGGATATATAACTTTATAGACGTATATAATGTCCCCATCCAGAAGTAGGCGACGACACGCCAGGAATATTACATCCCAGATGTTAGGTTGCGTTAGGTTAGGATACACAACGTTATAGACGTATATAATGTTCCCATCGAGAAGCAGGCGACGACACGCTAGGAATGATGTAAAATATTACATCCCAGATGTTAGGTTGCGTTAGGTCAGGATATACAACATTGTAGACGTATATAATGTCCCCATCGAGAAGCAGGAGACGACACGCCAGGAATGTTGTAAAATATTACATTCGACATGTTAGGTCGCCTTAGAATAGGATATATAACGTTATAGACGTATACAATGTTCCCACCGAGAAGTACGGGCCTACACGCCAGGAATGTTGTCAACTATTACATCCGAGGTGTTAGGTTGCCTTTGGTTAGGATATATATCGTTATAGACGTATATAATGTTCCCACCGAGACGTAGGCACCGACATGCAAGGAATGTTGTAAAATATTACATCCCAAATGTTAGGTTGCCTTAGGTTAGGATATACAATGTTATAGATGTATATAATGTCCCCATCGAGAAGTAGGCGACGACACGCCAGGAATGTTGTAAAATATTACATCCGAGATGTTAGTTTGCCTTAGGCTAGGATATATATCGTTATAGACGTATACAATGTTTCCACCGAGAAGTAGGGACCGATATGCCAGGAATGTTGTAAAATATTACATCCGAGATGTTAGGTTGCCTTAGGTTATGATATATAACGTTATAGACGTATATAATATTCCCGCCGAGAAGTAGGGACCGACATGCCAGGAATGTTGTAAAATATTACATCCGAGATGTTATGTTCCCTTAGGTTTGTATATATATCGTTATAGACGTATAGAATGTTCCTACCGAGTCTTGGGGACCGACATGCCAGGAATCTTGTAAAATATTGCATCCCAGATGTTAGGTTGCGTTAGGTTAGGATACACAACGTTATAGACGTATATAATGTTCCCATCGAGAAGCAGGCGACGACACGCCAGGAATGATGTAAAATATTACATTCGACATGTTAGGTGGCCTTAGGCTAGGATATATAACGTTATAGACGTATACAATGTTCCCACCGAGAAGTACGGGCCTACACGCCAGGAATGTTGCCAACTATTACATCCGAGGTGTTAGGTTGCCTTAGGTTAGGATATATATCGTTATAGACGTATATAATGTTCCCACCGAGACGTAGGCACCGACATGCAAGGAATGTTGTAAAATATTACATCCCAAATGTTAGGTTGCGTTAGGTTAGGATATACAACGTTCTAGACGTATATAATCTCCCCATTGAGAAGTAGGCGAAGACACGCCAGGAATGTTGTAAAATATTACATTCGACATGTTAGGTTGCCTTAGGCTAGGATATATAACGTTATAGCCGTATATAATGTTCCCACCGAAAAATAGGGCCCAACGCGTCAGGAATGTTGTAAAAGTTTACACCCGAGATGTTAGGTTCCCTTAGGTTAGGATATACAACGTTATAGACGTATAGTATGTACCCACCGAGATGTAGGGACCGACATGCCAGGAATGTTGTAAAATATTACATCCGAGATGTTAGGTTGCCTTAGGTTAGGATATACAACGTTATAGATGTATATAATGACCCCATCCAAACTAGGCGACGACACGCCAGGAAAGTCGTAAAATATTACTACCCAGATGTTAGGTTGCGTTAGGTTAGGATATACAACGTTATAGAAGTATATAATCTCCCCATCGAGAAGCAGGCGACGACACGCCAGAATGTTGTAAAATATTACATCCGATATGTTAGGTTGCCTTAGGTTAGGATATACAACGTTATAGACGTATATAATGTCCCCATCGGGAAGTAGGCGCCGTCACGCCAGGAATGCTGTAAAATGTTACTGTAGAGAGGTTAGGTTGCCTTAGGTTATGATATATAACCTTGCAGACGTATATAATGTTCCCACCGAGATGTAGGGACCGACATGGCAGGAATGTTGTAAAATATTACATCCGAGATGTTAGGTTGCCTTAGGTTAGGTTATACAACGTTATAGATGTATATAATGTCCCCAGCTTGAAGCAGACGACGACACGCCAGGAATGCTGTGAAATATCACATCCGAGATTTTAGGTTGCCTTAGGCTAGGACATATATCGTTATAGACGTATACAATGTTCCCACAGAGAAGTACGAACCGACATGCCAGGAATGTTGTAAAATATTACAGTCGAGATGTTAGGTTGCCTTAGGTTAGCATATACAACGTTATAGATGTATATAATGTCCCCATCGAGCAGCAGGCGACGACACGCCAGGAATGTTGTAAAATATTACATCCGAGATGTTAGGTTGCGTTAGGTTAGGATATACAACGTTATAGACGTATACAATGTCCCCATCGAGAAGCACGCGACGACACTCCATGAATGTTATAAAATATTACATTCGACATGTTAGGTTGCCTTAGGCTAGGATATATAACGTTCTAGACGTATATAATGTTCCCACCGAAAAATAGGGGCCGACGGGTCAGGAATGTTGTAAAATATTACACCCGAGATGTTAGGTTCCCTTAGGTTAGGATATACAACGTTGTAGACGTATATAATGTTCCCACCGAGAAGTACGGGCGGACACGCCAGGAATTTTGTCAACTATTACATCCTAGATGTTAGGTTGCCTTAGGTTAGGATATATAACTTTATAGACGTATATAATGTCCCCATCCAGAAGTAGGCGACGACACGCCAGGAATATTACATCCCAGATGTTAGGTTGCGTTAGGTTAGGATACACAACGTTATAGACGTATATAATGTTCCCATCGAGAAGCAGGCGACGACACGCTAGGAATGATGTAAAATATTACATCCCAGATGTTAGGTTGCGTTAGGTCAGGATATACAACATTGTAGACGTATATAATGTCCCCATCGAGAAGCAGGAGACGACACGCCAGGAATGTTGTAAAATATTACATTCGACATGTTAGGTCGCCTTAGAATAGGATATATAACGTTATAGACGTATACAATGTTCCCACCGAGAAGTACGGGCCTACACGCCAGGAATGTTGTCAACTATTACATCCGAGGTGTTAGGTTGCCTTAGGTTAGGATATATATCGTTATAGACGTATATAATGTTCCCACCGAGACGTAGGCACCGACATGCAAGGAATGTTGTAAAATATTGCATCCCAGATGTTAGGTTGCGTTAGGTTAGGATACACAACGTTATAGACGTATATAATGTTCCCATCGAGAAGCAGGCGACGACACGCCAGGAATGATGTAAAATATTACATTCGACATGTTAGGTGGCCTTAGGCTAGGATATATAACGTTATAGACGTATACAATGTTCCCACCGAGAAGTACGGGCCTACACGCCAGGAATGTTGCCAACTATTACATCCGAGGTGTTAGGTTGCCTTAGGTTAGGATATATATCGTTATAGACGTATATAATGTTCCCACCGAGACGTAGGCACCGACATGCAAGGAATGTTGTAAAATATTACATCCCAAATGTTAGGTTGCGTTAGGTTAGGATATACAACGTTCTAGACGTATATAATCTCCCCATTGAGAAGTAGGCGAAGACACGCCAGGAATGTTGTAAAATATTACATTCGACATGTTAGGTTGCCTTAGGCTAGGATATATAACGTTATAGCCGTATATAATGTTCCCACCGAAAAATAGGGCCCAACGCGTCAGGAATGTTGTAAAAGTTTACACCCGAGATGTTAGGTTCCCTTAGGTTAGGATATACAACGTTATAGACGTATAGTATGTACCCACCGAGATGTAGGGACCGACATGCCAGGAATGTTGTAAAATATTACATCCGAGATGTTAGGTTGCCTTAGGTTAGGATATACAACGTTATAGATGTATATAATGTCCCCAGCTTGAAGCAGACGACGACACGCCAGGAATGCTGTGAAATATCACATCCGAGATTTTAGGTTGCCTTAGGCTAGGACATATATCGTTATAGACGTATACAATGTTCCCACAGAGAAGTACGAACCGACATGCCAGGAATGTTGTAAAATATTACAGTCGAGATGTTAGGTTGCCTTAGGTTAGCATATACAACGTTATAGATGTATATAATGTCCCCATCGAGCAGCAGGCGACGACACGCCAGGAATGTTGTAAAATATTACATCCGAGATGTTAGGTTGCGTTAGGTTAGGATATACAACGTTATAGACGTATACAATGTCCCCATCGAGAAGCACGCGACGACACTCCATGAATGTTATAAAATATTACATTCGACATGTTAGGTTGCCTTAGGCTAGGATATATAACGTTATAGACGTATACAATGTTCCCACAGTGAAGTAGGGACCGAAATGCCAGGAATGGTGTAAAATATTACATCCGAGATGTTAGGTTGCCTTAGGTTAGGATATACCACGTTATAGACGTATATAATGTTGCCACCGAGACGTACGGGCCTACACGCCAGGAATGTTGTCAACCATTACATCCGAGATGTTAGGCTGCCTTAGGTTAGGATATATATCGTTATAGACGTATATAATGATCCCACCGAGACGTAGGGACCGACATGCCAGGAATATTGTAAAATATTATATCCCAAATGTTAGGTTCCGTTAGGTTAGGATATACAACGTTATAGAAGTATATAATCTCCCCATCGAGAAGCAGGCGACGAAACGCCAGAATGTTGTAAAATATTACATCCGAGATGTTAGGTTGCCTTAGGTTAGGATATACAATGTTATAGATGTATATAATGTCCCCATCGAGAAGTAGGCGACGACACGCCAGGAATGTTGTAAAATATTACATCCGAGATGTTAGGTTGCCTTAGGCTAGGATATATATCGATATAGACGTATACAATGTTTGCACCGAGAAGTAGGGACCGATATGCCAGGAATGTTGTCAACTATTACACCCGAGATGTTAGGTTCCCTTAGGTTAGGATATACAACGTTATAGACGTATAGTATGTTCCCACCGAGATGTAGGGACCGACATGCCAGGAATGTTGTTAAATATTACATCCGAGATGTTAGGTTGCGTTAGGTTAGGATATACAACGTTATAGACGTATATAATGTCCCCATCGAGAAGCAGGCGACGACACGCCAGGAATGTTGTAAAATATTACATTCGACATGTTAGGTTGCCTTAGACTAGGATATATAACGTTATAGACGTATATAATGTCCCCATCGAGAAACAGGCGACGACACGCCAGGAATGTTGTAAAATATTACATTCGACATGTTAGGTTGCCTTAGGCTAGGATATATAACGTTATAGACGTATATAATGTTCCCACCGAAAAATAGGGGCCGACGCGTCAGGAATGTTGTAAAATATTACACCCGAGATGTTAGGTTCCCTTAGGTTAGGATATACAACGTTATAGACGTATAGTATGTCCCCATCGAGAAGAAGGCGACGACACGCCAGGAATGTTGTAAAATATTACATCCGAGATGTTAGGTTGCCTTAGGTTAGGATATACAATGTTATAGATGTATATAATGTCCCCATCGAGAAGTAGGCGACGACACGCCAGGAATGTTGTAAAATATTACATTCGACATGTTAGGTTGCCTTAGGCTAGGATATACAACGTTATAGATGTACATAATGACCCTATCCAGAAGTAGGCGACGACACTCCAGGAATGTTTTAAAATATTACATCCCAGATATTAGGTCGTGTTAGGTAAGGACATACAACGTTATAGACGTATATTATGTCCCCATCGAGAAGCAGGCGACGACACGCCAGGAATGTTGTAAAATATTACATTCGACATGTTAGGTTGCCTTAGACTAGGATATATAACGTTATAGACGTATATAATGTTCCCACCGAAAAATAGGGGCCGACGCGTCAGGAATGTTGTAAAATATTACATTCGACATGTTAGGTGGCCTTAGGCTAGGATATACAACGTTATAGACGTATATAATGTTCCCACCGAGAAGTACGGGCGGACACGCCAGGAATTTTGTCAACTATTATATCCGAGATGTTAGGTTGCCTTAGGTTAGGATATATAACTTTATAGACGTATATAATGTCCCCATCCAGAAGTAGGCGACGACACGCCAGGAATATTACATCCCAGAAGTTAGGTTGCGTTAGGTTAGGATACACAACGTTATAGACGTATATAATGTTCCCATCGAGAAGCAGGCGGCGACACGCTAGGAATGATGTAAAATATTACATCCCAGATGTTAGGTTGCGTTAGGTCAGGATATACAACATTGTAGACGTATATAATGTCCCCATCGAGAAGCAGGAGACGACACGCCAGGAATGTTGTAAAATATTACATTCGACATGTTAGGTCGCCTTAGGCTAGGATATATAACGTTATAGACGTATATAATGTTCCCACCGAGAACTACGGGCGGACACGCCAGGAATGTTGTCAACTATTACATCCGAGATGTTAGGTTGCCCTAGGTTAGGATATATATCGTTATAGACGTATAGAATGTGTCCACCGAGAAGTAGGGACCGACATGCCAGGAATGTTGTAAAATATTACATCCCAGATGTTAGGTTGCGTTAGGTTAGGATACACACCGTTATAGACGTATATAATGTTCCCATCGAGAAGCAGGCGACGACACGCCAGGAATGATGTAAAATATTACATCCCAGATGTTAGGTTGCGTTAGGTCAGGATATACAACATTGTAGACGTATATAATGTCCCCATCCAGAAGTAGGGGACGACACGCCAGGAATATTACATCCCAGATGTTAGGTTGCGTTAGGTTAGGATACACACCGTTATAGACGTATATAATGTTCCCATCGAGAAGTAGGCGACGACACGCCAGGAATGATGTAAAATATTACATCCGAGATGTTAGGTTGCGTTAGGTTAGGATATACAACGTTATAGACGTATATAATGTCCCCATCGAGAAGCAGGCGACGACACGCCAGGAATGTTATAAAATATTACATTCGAGATGTTAGGTTTCATGTATATAATGACCCTATCGAGAAGTAGGCGACGACACGCCAGGAATGTTGTAAAATATTACATTCGACATGTCAGGTTGCCTTAGGCTAGGATATATAACGTTATAGACGTATATAATGTTCCCAACGAAAAATAGGGGCCGACGCGTCAGGAATGTTGTAAAATATTACACCCGAGATGTTAGGTTCCCTTAGGTTAGGATACACAACGTTATAGACGTATATAATGTTCCCATCGAGAAGCAGGCGACGACACGCCAGGAATGATGTAAAATATTACATCCCAGATGTTAGGTTGCGTTAGGTCAGGATATACAACATTGTAGACGTATATAATGTCCCCATCGAGAAGCAGGAGACGACACGCCAGGAATGTTGTAAAATATTACATTCGACATGTTAGGTCGCCTTAGGCTAGGATATATAACGTTACAGACGTATATAATGTTCCCCCCGAGAAGTACGGGCGGACACGCCAGGAATGTTGTCAACTATTACACCCGAGATGTTAGGTTCCCTTAGGTTAGGATATACAACGTTATAGACGTATAGTATGTTCCCACCGAGATGTAGGGACCGACATGCCAGGAATGTTGTAAAATATTACATCCGAGACGTTAGGTTGCGTTAGGTTAGGATATACAACGTTATAGACGTATATAATTCCCCTCGAGAAACAGGCGACGACACGCCAGGAATGTTGTAAAATATTACATTCGACATGTTAGGTTGCCTTAGGCTAGGATATATAACGTTATAGACGTATATAATGTTCCCACCGAAAAATAGGGGCCGACGCGTCAGGAATGTTGTAAAATATTACACCCGAGATGTTAGGTTCCCTTAGGTTAGGATATACAACGTTATAGACGTATAGTATGTCCCCATCGAGAAGAAGGCGACGACACGCCAGGAATGTTGTAAAATATTACATCCGAGATGTTAGGTTGCCTTAGGCTAGGATATATATCGATATAGACGTATACAATGTTTGCACCGAGAAGTAGGGACCGATATGCCAGGAATGTTGTAAAATATTACATCCGAGATGTTAGGTTGCCTTAGGTTAGGATATACAATGTTATAGATGTATATAATGTCCCCATCGAGAAGTAGGCGACGACACGCCAGGAATGTTGTAAAATATTACATTCGACATGTTAGGTTGCCTTAGGCTAGGATATACAACGTTATAGATGTACATAATGACCCTATCCAGAAGTAGGCGACGACACTCCAGGAATGTTTTAAAATATTACATCCCAGATATTAGGTCGTGTTAGGTAAGGATATACAACGTTATAGACGTATATAATGTCCCCATCGAGAAGCAGGCGACGACACGCCAGGAATGTTGTAAAATATTACATTCGACATGTTAGGTTGCCTTAGACTAGGATATATAACGTTATAGACGTATATAATGTTCCCACCGAAAAATAGGGGCCGACGCGTCAGGAATGTTGTCAAATATTACATTCGACATGTTAGGAGGCCTTAGGCTAGGATATACAACGTTATAGACGTATATAATGTTCCCACCGAGAAGTACGGGCGGACACGCCAGGAGTTTTGTCAACTATTACATCCGAGATGTTAGGTTGCCTTAGGTTAGGATATATAACGTTATAGACGTATATAATGTCCCCATCCAGAAGTAGGGGACGACACGCCAGGAATATTACATCCCAGATGTTAGGTTGCGTTAGGTTAGGATACACACCGTTATAGACGTATATAATGTTCCCATCGAGAAGCAGGCGACGACACGTCAGGAATGATGTAAAATATTACATCCGAGATGTTAGGTTGCGTTAGGTTAGGATATACAACGTTATAGACGTATATAATGTCCCCATCGAGAAGCAGGCGATGACACGCCAGGAATGTTATAAAATATTACATTCGAGATGTTAGGTTTCCTTAGGTTAGGATATACAACGTTATAGATGTATATAATGACCCTATCGAGAAGTAGGCGACGACACGCCAGGAATGTTGTAAAATATTACATTCGACATGTTAGGTTGCCTTAGGCTAGGATATATAACGTTATAGACGTATATAATGTTCCCACCGAAAAATAGGGGCCGACGCGTCAGGAATGTTGTAAAATATTACACCCGAGATGTTAGGTTCCCTTAGGTTAGGATATACAACGTTGTAGACTTATATAATGTTCCCACCGAGAAGTACGGGCGGACACGCCAGGAATTTTGTCAACTATTACATCCGAGATGTTAGGTTGCCTTAGGTTAGGATATATAACTTTATAGGCGTATATAATGTCCCCATCCAGAAGTAGGCGACGACACGCCAGGAATATTACATCCCAGATGTTAGGTTGCGTTAGGTTAGGATACACAACGTTATAGACGTATATAATGTTCGCATCGAGAAGCAGGCGACGACACGCTAGGAATGATGTAAAATATTACATCCGATATGTTAGGTTGCCTTAGGTTAGGATATACAACGTTATAGACGTATATAATGTACCCATCGGGAAGTAGGCGCCGTCACGCCAGGAATGCTGTAAAATATTACTGTAGAGAGGTTAGGTTGCCTTAGGTTATGATATATAACCTTGCAGACGTATATAATGTTCCCACCGAGATGTAGGGACCGACATGGCAGGAATGTAGTAAAATATTACATCCGAGATGTTAGGTTGCCTTAGGTTAGGATATACAACGTTATAGATGTATATAATTTCCCCAGCTTGAAGCAGACGACGACACGCCAGGAATGCTGTGAAATATCACATCCGAGATTTTAGGTTGCCTTAGGCTAGGACATATATCGTTATAGACGTATACAATGTTCCCACAGAGAAGTACGAACCGACATGCCAGGAATGCTGTAAAATATTACAGTCGAGATGTTAGGTTGCCTTAGGTTAGGATATACAACGTTATAGATGTATATAATGTCCCCAGCTTGAAGCAGACGACGACACGCCAGGAATGCTGTGAAATATCACATCCGAGATTTTAGGTTGCCTTAGGCTAGGACATATATCGTTATAGACGTATACAATGTTCCCACAGAGAAGTACGAACCGACATGCCAGGAATGTTGTAAAATATTACAGTCGAGATGTTAGGTTGCCTTAGGTTAGCATATACAACGTTATAGATGTATATAATGTCCCCATCGAGCAGCAGGCGACGACACGCTAGGAATGATGTAAAATATTACATCCCAGATGTTAGGTTGCGTTAGGTCAGGATATACAACATTGTAGACGTATATAATGTCCCCATCGAGAAGCAGGAGACGACACGCCAGGAATGTTGTAAAATATTACATTCGACATGTTAGGTCGCCTTAGAATAGGATATATAACGTTATAGACGTATACAATGTTCCCACCGAGAAGTACGGGCCTACACGCCAGGAATGTTGTCAACTATTACATCCGAGGTGTTAGGTTGCCTTAGGTTAGGATATATATCGTTATAGACGTATATAATGTTCCCACCGAGACGTAGGCACCGACATGCAAGGAATGTTGTAAAATATTACATCCCAAATGTTAGGTTGCCTTAGGTTAGGATATACAATGTTATAGATGTATATAATGTCCCCATCGAGAAGTAGGCGACGACACGCCAGGAATGTTGTAAAATATTACATCCGAGATGTTAGTTTGCCTTAGGCTAGGATATATATCGTTATAGACGTATACAATGTTTCCACCGAGAAGTAGGGACCGATATGCCAGGAATGTTGTAAAATATTACATCCGAGATGTTAGGTTGCCTTAGGTTATGATATATAACGTTATAGACGTATATAATATTCCCGCCGAGAAGTAGGGACCGACATGCCAGGAATGTTGTAAAATATTACATCCGAGATGTTATGTTCCCTTAGGTTTGTATATATATCGTTATAGACGTATAGAATGTTCCTACCGAGTCTTGGGGACCGACATGCCAGGAATCTTGTAAAATATTGCATCCCAGATGTTAGGTTGCGTTAGGTTAGGATACACAACGTTATAGACGTATATAATGTTCCCATCGAGAAGCAGGCGACGACACGCCAGGAATGATGTAAAATATTACATTCGACATGTTAGGTGGCCTTAGGCTAGGATATATAACGTTATAGACGTATACAATGTTCCCACCGAGAAGTACGGGCCTACACGCCAGGAATGTTGCCAACTATTACATCCGAGGTGTTAGGTTGCCTTAGGTTAGGATATATATCGTTATAGACGTATATAATGTTCCCACCGAGACGTAGGCACCGACATGCAAGGAATGTTGTAAAATATTACATCCCAAATGTTAGGTTGCGTTAGGTTAGGATATACAACGTTCTAGACGTATATAATCTCCCCATTGAGAAGTAGGCGAAGACACGCCAGGAATGTTGTAAAATATTACATTCGACATGTTAGGTTGCCTTAGGCTAGGATATATAACGTTATAGCCGTATATAATGTTCCCACCGAAAAATAGGGCCCAACGCGTCAGGAATGTTGTAAAAGTTTACACCCGAGATGTTAGGTTCCCTTAGGTTAGGATATACAACGTTATAGACGTATAGTATGTACCCACCGAGATGTAGGGACCGACATGCCAGGAATGTTGTAAAATATTACATCCGAGATGTTAGGTTGCCTTAGGTTAGGATATACAACGTTATAGATGTATATAATGACCCCATCCAAACTAGGCGACGACACGCCAGGAAAGTCGTAAAATATTACATCCCAGATGTTAGGTTGCGTTAGGTTAGGATATACAACGTTATAGAAGTATATAATCTCCCCATCGAGAAGCAGGCGACGACACGCCAGAATGTTGTAAAATATTACATCCGATATGTTAGGTTGCCTTAGGTTAGGATATACAACGTTATAGACGTATATAAT
Source organism: Xylocopa violacea (assembly GCA_963969225.1). NCBI lineage: Eukaryota > Metazoa > Arthropoda > Insecta > Hymenoptera > Apidae > Xylocopa > Xylocopa violacea. Next base: position 265,874 of record CAXAJV010000197.1, on the reverse strand, counting down.
GTCCCCATCGGGAAGTAGGCGCCGTCACGCCAGGAATGCTGTAAAATGTTACTGTAGAGAGGTTAGGTTGCCTTAGGTTATGATATATAACCTTGCAGACGTATATAATGTTCCCACCGAGATGTAGGGACCGACATGGCAGGAATGTTGTAAAATATTACATCCGAGATGTTAGGTTGCCTTAGGTTAGGATATACAACGTTATAGATGTATATAATGTCCCCAGCTTGAAGCAGACGACGACACGCCAGGAATGCTGTGAAATATCACATCCGAGATTTTAGGTTGCCTTAGGCTAGGACATATATCGTTATAGACGTATACAATGTTCCCACAGAGAAGTACGAACCGACATGCCAGGAATGTTGTAAAATATTACAGTCGAGATGTTAGGTTGCCTTAGGTTAGCATATACAACGTTATAGATGTATATAATGTCCCCATCGAGCAGCAGGCGACGACACGCCAGGAATGTTGTAAAATATTACATCCGAGATGTTAGGTTGCGTTAGGTTAGGATATACAACGTTATAGACGTATACAATGTCCCCATCGAGAAGCACGCGACGACACTCCATGAATGTTATAAAATATTACATTCGACATGTTAGGTTGCCTTAGGCTAGGATATATAACGTTATAGACGTATACAATGTTCCCACAGTGAAGTAGGGACCGAAATGCCAGGAATGGTGTAAAATATTACATCCGAGATGTTAGGTTGCCTTAGGTTAGGATATACCACGTTATAGACGTATATAATGTTGCCACCGAGACGTACGGGCCTACACGCCAGGAATGTTGTCAACCATTACATCCGAGATGTTAGGCTGCCTTAGGTTAGGATATATATCGTTATAGACGTATATAATGATCCCACCGAGACGTAGGGACCGACATGCCAGGAATATTGTAAAATATTATATCCCAAATGTTAGGTTCCGTTAGGTTAGGATATACAACGTTATAGAAGTATATAATCTCCCCATCGAGAAGCAGGCGACGAAACGCCAGAATGTTGTAAAATATTACATCCGAGATGTTAGGTTGCCTTAGGTTAGGATATACAATGTTATAGATGTATATAATGTCCCCATCGAGAAGTAGGCGACGACACGCCAGGAATGTTGTAAAATATTACATCCGAGATGTTAGGTTGCCTTAGGCTAGGATATATATCGATATAGACGTATACAATGTTTGCACCGAGAAGTAGGGACCGATATGCCAGGAATGTTGTCAACTATTACACCCGAGATGTTAGGTTCCCTTAGGTTAGGATATACAACGTTATAGACGTATAGTATGTTCCCACCGAGATGTAGGGACCGACATGCCAGGAATGTTGTAAAATATTACATCCGAGATGTTAGGTTGCGTTAGGTTAGGATATACAACGTTATAGACGTATATAATGTCCCCATCGAGAAACAGGCGACGACACGCCAGGAATGTTGTAAAATATTACATTCGACATGTTAGGTTGCCTTAGGCTAGGATATATAACGTTATAGACGTATATAATGTTCCCACCGAAAAATAGGGGCCGACGCGTCAGGAATGTTGTAAAATATTACACCCGAGATGTTAGGTTCCCTTAGGTTAGGATATACAACGTTATAGACGTATAGTATGTTCCCACCGAGATGTAGGGACCGACATGCCAGGAATGTTGTTAAATATTACATCCGAGATGTTAGGTTGCGTTAGGTTAGGATATACAACGTTATAGACGTATATAATGTCCCCATCGAGAAGCAGGCGACGACACGCCAGGAATGTTGTAAAATATTACATTCGACATGTTAGGTTGCCTTAGACTAGGATATATAACGTTATAGACGTATATAATGTCCCCATCGAGAAACAGGCGACGACACGCCAGGAATGTTGTAAAATATTACATTCGACATGTTAGGTTGCCTTAGGCTAGGATATATAACGTTATAGACGTATATAATGTTCCCACCGAAAAATAGGGGCCGACGCGTCAGGAATGTTGTAAAATATTACACCCGAGATGTTAGGTTCCCTTAGGTTAGGATATACAACGTTATAGACGTATAGTATGTCCCCATCGAGAAGAAGGCGACGACACGCCAGGAATGTTGTAAAATATTACATCCGAGATGTCAGGTTGCCTTAGGTTAGGATATACAATGTTATAGATGTATATAATGTCCCCATCGAGAAGTAGGCGACGACACGCCAGGAATGTTGTAAAATATTACATTCGACATGTTAGGTTGCCTTAGGCTAGGATATACAACGTTATAGATGTACATAATGACCCTATCCAGAAGTAGGCGACGACACTCCAGGAATGTTTTAAAATATTACATCCCAGATATTAGGTCGTGTTAGGTAAGGACATACAACGTTATAGACGTATATTATGTCCCCATCGAGAAGCAGGCGACGACACGCCAGGAATGCTGTAAAATATTACATTCGACATGTTAGGTTGCCTTAGACTAGGATATATAACGTTATAGACGTATATAATGTTCCCACCGAAAAATAGGGGCCGACGCGTCAGGAATGTTGTAAAATATTACATTCGACATGTTAGGTGGCCTTAGGCTAGGATATACAACGTTATAGACGTATATAATGTTCCCACCGAGAAGTACGGGCGGACACGCCAGGAATTTTGTCAACTATTATATCCGAGATGTTAGGTTGCCTTAGGTTAGGATATATAACTTTATAGACGTATATAATGTCCCCATCCAGAAGTAGGCGACGACACGCCAGGAATATTACATCCCAGAAGTTAGGTTGCGTTAGGTTAGGATACACAACGTTATAGACGTATATAATGTTCCCATCGAGAAGCAGGCGGCGACACGCTAGGAATGATGTAAAATATTACATCCCAGATGTTAGGTTGCGTTAGGTCAGGATATACAACATTGTAGACGTATATAATGTCCCCATCGAGAAGCAGGAGACGACACGCCAGGAATGTTGTAAAATATTACATTCGACATGTTAGGTCGCCTTAGGCTAGGATATATAACGTTATAGACGTATATAATGTTCCCACCGAGAACTACGGGCGGACATGCCAGGAATGTTGTCAACTATTACATCCCAGATGTTAGGTTGCCCTAGGTTAGGATATATATCGTTATAGACGTATAGAATGTGTCCACCGAGAAGTAGGGACCGACATGCCAGGAATGTTGTAAAATATTACATCCCAGATGTTAGGTTGCGTTAGGTTAGGATATACAACGTTATAGACGTATATAATTCCCCCTCGAGAAACAGGCGACGACACGCCAGGAATGTTGTAAAATATTACATTCGACATGTTAGGTTGCCTTAGGCTAGGATATATAACGTTATAGACGTATATAATGTTCCCACCGAAAAATAGGGGCCGACGCGTCAGGAATGTTGTAAAATATTACACCCGAGATGTTAGGTTCCCTTAGGTTAGGATATACAACGTTATAGACGTATATAATGTCCCCATCGAGAAGCAGGCGACGACACGCCAGGAATGTTGTAAAATATTACATTCGACATGTTAGGTTGCCTTAGGCTAGGATATATAACGTTATAGACGTATATAATGTTCCCACCGAAAAATAGGGGCCGACGCGTCAGGAATGTTGTAAAATATTACACCCGAGATGTTAGGTTCCCTTAGGTTAGGATATACAACGTTGTAGACTTATATAATGTTCCCACCGAGAAGTACGGGCGGACACGCCAGGAATTTTGTCAACTATTACATCCGAGATGTTAGGTTGCCTTAGGTTAGGATATATAACTTTATAGGCGTATATAATGTCCCCATCCAGAAGTAGGCGACGACACGCCAGGAATATTACATCCCAGATGTTAGGTTGCGTTAGGTTAGGATACACAACGTTATAGACGTATATAATGTTCGCATCGAGAAGCAGGCGACGACACGCTAGGAATGATGTAAAATATTACATCCGATATGTTAGGTTGCCTTAGGTTAGGATATACAACGTTATAGACGTATATAATGTACCCAGCGGGAAGTAGGCGCCGTCACGCCAGGAATGCTGTAAAATATTACTGTAGAGAGGTTAGGTTGCCTTAGGTTATGATATATAACCTTGCAGACGTATATAATGTTCCCACCGAGATGTAGGGACCGACATGGCAGGAATGTAGTAAAATATTACATCCGAGATGTTAGGTTGCCTTATGTTAGGATATACAACGTTATAGATGTATATAATTTCCCCAGCTTGAAGCAGACGACGACACGCCAGGAATGCTGTGAAATATCACATCCGAGATTTTAGGTTGCCTTAGGCTAGGACATATATCGTTATAGACGTATACAATGTTCCCACAGAGAAGTACGAACCGACATGCCAGGAATGCTGTAAAATATTACAGTCGAGATGTTAGGTTGCCTTAGGTTAGCATATACAACGTTATAGATGTATATAATGTCCCGATCGAGCAGCAGGCGACGACACGCCAGGAATGTTGTAAAATATTACATCCGAGATGTTAGGTTGCGTTAGGTTAGGATATACAACATTATAGACGTATATAATGTTCCCACCGAAAAATAGGGCCCAACGCGTCAGGAATGTTGTAAAAGTTTACACCCGAGATGTTAGGTTCCCTTAGGTTAGGATATACAACGTTATAGACGTATAGTATGTTCCCACCGGGATGAAGGGACCGACATGCCAGGAATGTTGTAAAATATTACATCCGAGATGTTAGGTTGCCTTAGGTTAGGATATACAACGTTATAGATGTATATAATGACCCCATCCAAACTAGGCGACGACACGCCAGGAAAGTTGTAAAATATTACATCCCAGATGTTAGGTTGCGTTAGGTTAGGATATACAACGTTATAGAAGTATATAATCTCCCCATCGTGAAGCAGGCGACGACACGCCAGAATGTTGTAAAATATTACATCCGATATGTTAGGTTGCCTTAGGTTAGGATATACAACGTTATAGACGTATATAATGTCCCCATCGGGAAGTAGGCGCCGTCACGCCAGGAATGCTGTAAAATGTTACTGTAGAGAGGTTAGGTTGCCTTAGGTTATGATATATAACCTTGCAGACGTATATAATGTTCCCACCGAGATGTAGGGACCGACATGGCAGGAATGTTGTAAAATATTACATCCGAGATGTTAGGTTGCCTTAGGTTAGGATATACAACGTTATAGATGTATATAATGTCCCAAGCTTGAAGCAGACGACGACACGCCAGGAATGCTGTGAAATATCACATCCGAGATTTTAGGTTGCCTTAGGCTAGGACATATATCGTTATAGACGTATACAATGTTCCCACAGAGAAGTACGAACCGACATGCCAGGAATGTTGTAAAATATTACAGTCGAGATGTTAGGTTGCCTTAGGTTAGCATATACAACGTTATAGATGTATATAATGTCCCCATCGAGCAGCAGGCGACGACACGCCAGGAATGTTGTAAAATATTACATCCGAGATGTTAGGTTGCGTTAGGTTAGGATATACAATGTTATAGATGTATATAATGTCCCCATCGAGAAGTAGGCGACGACACGCCAGGAATGTTGTAAAATATTACATTCGACATGTTAGGTTGCCTTAGGCTAGGATATATAACGTTATAGCCGTATATAATGTTCCCACCGTAAAATAGGGCCCAACGCGTCAGAAATGTTGTAAAACTTTACACCCGAGTTGTTAGGTTCCCTTAGGTTAGGATATACAACGTTATAGACGTATAGTATGTTCCCACCGAGATGTAGGGACCGACATGCCAGGAATGTTGTAAAATATTACATCCGAGATGTTAGGTTGCCTTAGGTTAGGATATACAACGTTATAGATGTATATAATGACCCCATCCAAACTAGGCGACGACACGCCAGGAAAGTTGTAAAATATTACATCCCAGATGTTAGGTTGCGTTAGGTTAGGATATACAACTTTATAGAAGTATATAATCTCCCCATCGAGAAGCAGGCGACGACACGCCAGGAATGATGTAAAATATTACATTCGATATGTTAGGTCGCCTTAGGCTAGGATATATAACGTTATAGACGTATACAATGTTCCCACCGAGAAGTACGGGCCTACACGCCAGGAATGTTGTCAACTATTACATCCGAGGTGTTAGGTTGCCTTGGGTTAGGATATATATCGTTATAGACGTATATAATGTTCCCACCGAGACGTGGGGACCGACATGCCAGGAATGTTGTAAAATATTACATCCCAGAAGTGAGGTTGCCGTAGGTTCGGATATACAATGTTATAGATGTATATAATGTCCCCATCGAGAAGTAGGCGACGACACGCCAGGAATGTTGTAAAATATTACATCCGAGATGTTAGGTTGCCTTCGGTTAGGATATATATCGCTATAGACGTATATGATGTTCCAACCGAGATGTACGGGTCGACACGCCATGAATGTTGTCAAATATTACATCCGACATGTTAGGTTGCCTTAGGCTAGGATATATAACGTTATAGACATATATAATGTTCCCACCGAAAAATATGGGCCGACGCGTCAAGAATGTTTTAAAATATTACACCCGAGATGTTAGTTTCCCTTAGGTTAGGATATACAACGTTATAGACGTATAGAATGTTCAAACCGAGAAGTAGGGACCGACGTGCCAGGAATTTTGTAAAATATTACATCCCAGATGTTAGTTTCCATTAGGTTAGGATATACAACGTTATAGACGTATAGAATGTTCAAACCGAGAAGTAGGGACCGACGTACCAGGAATTTTCCAAAATATTACATCCCAGATGTTAGGTTCCCTTAGGTTAGGATATATATCGTTATAGACGTATATAATGTTCCCACCGAGACGTAGGGACCGACATGCCAGGAATGTTGTAAAATATTACATCCCAGATGTTAGGTTGCGTTAGGTCAGGATACACAACGTTACAGACGTATATAATGTCCCCACCGAAAAGCAGGCGACGACACGCCAGGAATGTTCTAAAATATAACATCCGAGATGTTATGTTGCCTTACGTTAGGATATGTAACGTTAGAGACGTATATAATGTTTCCGGCGAAAAGTAGGATCCGACGCGCGAGGAATGTTGCAAAATATTACATCCGAGATGTTAGGTTGCTTTAGGTTAGGATATACAAAGTTATAGATGTATATAATGTCCTTATCCAGAAGTAGGCGACGACACGACAGGAGTGTTGTAAAATATTACATTTGATATGTTAGGTTTCCTTAGGCTAGGATATATCGTTATAGACGCATATAATGTAACCACCGCGAACTACGGGCCGACACGACATGAATAATGTAAAATATAACATTCGACATGTTAGGTTGCGTTAGGTTAGGATATACAACGTTATGGACGTATATAATGTGCCCCTCGAGAAGCAGGCGACGACACGCCAGGAATGTTGTAAAATATTACATCCGAGATGTTAGATTGCTTAGGCTAGGATATATATCGTTATAGACGTATACAATGTTCCCACCGAGAAATAGGGGCCGACGCGTCAGGGATGTTGTAAAATACTACACCCGAGATGTTAGGTTTCCTTAGGTGAGGATATACAACGTTATACACATATAGAATGTTCCCACCGAGACGTAGGTACCGACATGCCAGGAATATTGTAAAATATTACATCCCAGATGTTAGGTTGCGTTAGGTTAGGATATACAACGTTATAGACGTATATAATGTTCCCATTGAGAAGCAGGCAAAGACACGCCAGGAATGATGTAAAATATTACATTCGATATATTAGGTCGCCTTAGGCTAGGATATATAACGTTATAGACGTATACAATGTTCCCACCGAGACGTAGGGACTGACATGCCAGGAATGTTGTAAAATTTTACATCCTAGATGTTAGGTTGCATTAGGTTAGGATATACAACGCTATAGACGTATATAATGTCCCCATCGAGAAGCAGGCGACGACACGCCAGGAACGTTGTAAAATATTACATTCGCCATGTTAGGTTGCCTTAGACTAAGATATATAACGTTATAGACGTATATAACGTTCCCACCGAAAAATAGGGGCCGACGCGTCAGGAATGTTGTAAAATATTAAACCCGAGATGTTAGGTTCCCTTAGGTTAGGATATACATCGTTATAGACGTATAGAATGTTCCCACCGAGATGTAGGGACCGACATGCCAGGAATGTGGTAAAATATTACATCCCAAATGTTAGGTGGCGTTAGGTTAGGATATACAACGTTATAGACGTATATAATGTCCCCATCGAGAAGCAGGCGACGACACGCCAGGAATGTTGTAAAATATTACACCTGAGATGTTAGGTTCCCTTAGGTTAGGATATACAACGCTATAGACGCATAGAGTGTTCCCAACGAGACGTAGGGACCGACATGACAGGACTGATGTAAAATATTACATCCGAGATGTTGGGTTGCCTTAGGTTAGGATATACAACGTTATAGACGTATATAATGTTCCCACAGAAAAGTAGGAGCCGAATCGCCGGGAATGTTGTAAAATATTACATCCGAGATGTTAGTTTCTCTTAAGTTTGGATATATGTCGTTATAGACGTATATAACGTTCCCAGCGAGACGTAGGGACTGACATGCCAGGAATGTTGTAAAATATTACATCCTAGATGTTAGGTTGCATTAGGTTAGGATATACAACGCTATAGACGTATATAATGTCCCCATCGAGAAGCAGGCGACGACACGCCAGGAACGTTGCAAAATATTACATTCGACATGTCAGGTCGCCTTAGGCTACGATATGTAACGTTATAGACGCATATAATGTAACCACCGGGAAATACGGTTCGACACGACAGGAATGATGTAAAATATTACATTCGACATGCTAGGTCGCCTTAGGCTAGGATATATAACGTTAAAGACGTATATAAAGTTCCCACCGAGAAATAGGTGCCGACGCGTCAGGAATGATGTAAAATATTACATCCCAGATGTTAGGTTGCGTTAGGTTAGGATATACAACGTTATAGACATATATAATGTCCCCATCAAGAAGCAGGCGACGACACGCCAGGAATGTTGTAAAATATTACATCCCAGATGTTAGGTTTCGTTAGGTTAGGATATACAACGTTATAGACATATATAATGTCCCCACCGAGAAGCAGGCGACAACACGCCAGGAATGATCTAAAATATTACATTCGGCATGTTAGGTTGCCTTAGGCTAGAATACATAACGTTATAGACGTATATAATGTTACCACCGAGATCTACGGGCGGACACGCCAGGAATGATGTAAAATATTACATTCGACATGTCAGGTCGCCTTAGGCTAGGATATATAACGCTATAGACGTATATAATGGTCCCACCGAGAAATAGGGGCCGACGCGTCAGGAATGTTGTAAAATACTACACCCGAGATGTTAGGTTCCCTTAGGTTAGGATATGCAACGTTATAGACGTATAGAATGTTCCAACCGAGACGTAGGGACCGACATGCCAGGAATGTTGTAAAATATTACATCCCAGATTTTAGGTTGCGTTAGGTTAGGATATACAACGTTATAGACGTATATAATGACCCCATCGAGAAGCAGGCGACGACACGCCAGGAATGATGTAAAATATTAAATCCCAGATGTTAGGTTGTGTTAGGTTAGGATATACAACGTTATAGACGTATATAATGTCCCCATCGAGAAGCAGGCGACGACACGCCAGGAATGTTGTAATATATTACATCCGAGATGTTAGATTGCTTAGGCTAGGATATACAACGTTATAGACATATATAATGTCCCCATCGAGAAGCAGGCGACAACACGCCAGGAATGTTGTAAAATATTACACCTGAGATGTTAGGTTCCCTTAGGTTAGGATATACAACGCTATAGACGCATAGAGTGTTCCCAACGAGACGTAGGGTCCGACATGACAGGAATGATGTAAAATATTACATCCGAGATGTTGTGTTGCCTTAGGTTAGGATATACAACGTTATAGACGTATATAATGTTCCCACCGAAAAGTAGGAGCCGAATCGCCAGGAATGTTGTAAAATATTACATCCGAGATGTTAGTTTCCCTTATGTTTGGATATATGTCGTTATAGACGTATATAACGTTCCCAGCGAGACGTAGGGACTGACATGCCAGGAATGTTGTAAAATATTACATCCTAGATGTTAGGTTGCATTAGGTTAGGATATACAACGCTATAGACGTATATAATGTCCCCATCGAGAAGCAGGCGACGACACGCCAGGAACGTTGCAAAATATTACATTCGACATGTCAGGTCGCCTTAGGCTACGATATGTAACGTTATAGACGCATATAATGTTACCACCGAGAAATACGGGTCGACACGACAGGAATGATGTAAAATATTACATTCGACATGCTAGGTCGCCTTAGGCTAGGATATATGACGTTAAAGACGTATATAAAGTTCCCACCGAGAAATAGGTGCCGACGCGTCAGGAATGTTGTAAAATATTACATCCCAGATGTTAGGTTGCGTTAGGTTAGGATATACAACGTTATAGACGTATATAATGTCCCCATCAAGAAGCAGGCGACGAAACGCCAGGAATGTTGTAAAATATTACATCCCAGATGTTAGGTTTCGTTAGGTTAGGATATACAACGTTATAGACATATATAATGTCCCCACCGAGAAGCAGGCGACAACACGCCAGGAATGTTCTAAAATATTACATTCGGCATGTTAGGTTGCCTTAGGCTAGAATACATAACGTTATAGACGTATATAATTGTGCCACCGAGAAATAGGGGCCGACGCGTCAGGAATGTTGTAAAATACTACACCCGAGATGTTAGGTTCCCTTAGGTTAGGATATGCAACGTTATAGACGTATAGAATGTTCCCACCGAGACGTAGGGACTGACATGACAGGAATGTTGTAAAATATTACATCCTAGATGTTAGGTTGCATTAGGTTAGGATATACAACGCTATAGACGTATATAATGTCCCCATCGAGAAGCAGGCGACGACACGCCAGGAACGTTGCAAAATATTACATTCGACATGTCAGATCGCCTTAGGCTACGATATGTAACGTTATAGAAGCATATAATGTTACCACCGAGAAATACGGGTCGACACGACAGGAATGATGTAAAATATTACATTCGACATGCTAGGTCGCCTTAGGCTAGGATATATAACGTTAAAGGCGTATATAAAGTTCCCACCGAGAAATAGGTGCCGACGCGTCAGGAATGTTGTAAAATATTACATCCCAGATGTTAGGTTGCGTTAGGTTAGGATATACAACGTTATAGACGTATATAATGTCCCCATCAAGAAGCAGGCGACGACACGCCAGGAATGTTGTAAAATATTACATCCCAGATGTTAGGTTTCGTTAGGTTAGGATATACAACGTTATAGACATATATAATGTCCCCACCGAGAAGCAGGCGACAACACGCCAGGAATGTTCTAAAATATTACATTCGGCATGTTAGGTTGCCTTAGGCTAGAATACATAACGTTATAGACGTATATAATGTTACCACCGAGATCTACGGGCGGACACGCCAGGAATGATGTAAAATATTACATTCGACATGTCAGGTCGCCTTAGGCTAGGATATATAACGCTATAGACGTATATAATGGTCCCACCGAGAAATAGGGGCCGACGCGTCAGGAATGTTGTAAAATACTACACCCGAGATGTTAGGTTCCCTTAGGTTAGGATATGCAACGTTATAGACGTATAGAATGTTCCCACCGAGACGTAGGGACCGACATGCCAGGAATGTTGTAAAATATTACATCCCAGATTTTAGGTTGCGTTAGGTTAGGATATACAACGTTATAGACGTATACAATGACCCCATCGAGAAGCAGGCGACGACACGCCAGGAATGATGTAAAATATTAAATCCCAGATGTTAGGTTGTGTTAGGTTAGGATATACAACGTTATAGACGTATATAATGTCCCCATCGAGAAGCAGGCGACGACACGCCAGGAATGTTGTAATATATTACATCCGAGATGTTAGATTGCTTAGGCTAGGATATACAACGTTATAGACATATATAATGTCCCCATCGAGAAGCAGGCGACAACACGACAGGAATGTTGTAAAATATTACACCTGAGATGTTAGGTTCCCTTAGGTTAGGATATACAACGCTATAGACGCATAGAGTGTTCCCAACGAGACGTAGGGACCGACATGACAGGAATGATGTAAAATATTACATCCGAGATGTTGGGTTGCCTTAGGTTAGGATATACAACGTTATAGACGTATATAATGTTCCCACCGAAAAGTAGGAGCCGAATCGCCAGGAATGTTGTAAAATATTATATCCGAGATGTTAGTTTCCCTTAAGTTTGGATATATGTCGTTATAGACGTATATAACGTTCCCAGCGAGACGTAGGGACTGACATGCCAGGAATGTTGTAAAATATTACATCCTAGATGTTAGGTTGCATTAGGTTAGGATATACAACGCTATAGACGTATATAATGTCCCCATCGAGAAGGAGGCGACGACACGCCAGGAACGTTGCAAAATATTACATTCGACATGTCAGGTCGCCTTAGGCTACGATATGTAACGTTATAGACGCATATAATGTTACCACCGAGAAATACGGGTCGACACGACAGGAATGATGTAAAATATTACATTCGACATGCTAGGTCGCCTTAGGCTAGGATATATAACGTTAAAGACGTATATAAAGTTCCCACCGAGAAATAGGTGCCGACGCGTCAGGAATGTTGTAAAATATTACATCCCAGATGTTAGGTTGCGTTAGGTTAGGATATACAACGTTATAGACGTATATAATGTCCCCATCGAGAAGCAGGCGACGACACGCCAGGAATGTTGTAAAATATTACATCCCAGATGTTAGGTTTCGTTAGGTTAGGATATACAACGTTATAGACATATATAATGTCCCCACCGAGAAGCAGGCGACAACACGCCAGGAATGTACTAAAATATTACATTCGGCATGTTAGGTTGCCTTAGGCTAGAATACATAACGTTATAGACGTATATAATGTTACCACCGAGATCTACGGGCGGACACGCCAGGAAGGATGTAAAATATTACATTCGACATGTCAGGTCGCCTTAGGCTAGGATATATAACGCTATAGACGTATATAATGGTCCCACCGAGAAATAGGGGCCGACGCGTCAGGAATGTTGTAAAATACTACACCCGAGATGTTAGGTTCCCTTAGGTTAGGATATGCAACGTTATAGACCTATAGAATGTTCCCACCGAGACGTAGGGACCGACATGCCAGGAATGTTGTAAAATATTACATCCCAGATTTTAGGTTGCGTTAGGTTAGGATATACAACGTTATAGACGTATATAATGACCCCATCGAGAAGCAGGCGACGACACGCCAAGAATGTTGTAAAATATTACATCCCAGATGTTAGGTTTCGTTAGGTTAGGATATACAACGTTATAGACATATATAATGTCCCCACCGAGAAGCAGGCGACGACACGCCAGGAATGTTGTAATATATTACATCCGAGATGTTAGATTGCTTAGGCTAGGATATACAACGTTATAGACATATATAATGTCCCCATCGAGAAGCAGGCGACAACACGCCAGGAATGTTGTAAAATATTACACCTGAGATGTTAGGTTCCCTTAGGTTAGGATATACAACGCTATAGACGCATAGAGTGTTCCCAACGAGACGTAGGGACCGACATGACAGGAATGATGTAAAATATTACATCCGAGATGTTGGGTTGCCTTAGGTTAGGATATACAACGTTATAGACGTATATAATGTTCCCACCGAAAAGTAGGAGCCGAATCGCCAGGAATGTTGTAAAATATTACATCCGAGATGTTAGTTTCCCTTAAGTTTGGATATATGTCGTTATAGACGTATATAACGTTCCCAGCGAGACGTGGGGACTGACATGCCAGGAATGTTGTAAAATATTACATCCTAGATGTTAGGTTGCATTAGGTTAGGATATACAACGCTATAGACGTATATAATGTCCCCATCGAGAAGGAGGCGACGACACGCCAGGAACGTTGCAAAATATTACATTCGACATGTCAGGTCGCCTTAGGCTACGATATGTAACGTTATAGACGCATATAATGTTACCACCGAGAAATACGGGTCGACACGACAGGAATGATGTAAAATATTACATTCGACATGCTAGGTCGCCTTAGGCTAGGATATATAACGTTAAAGACGTATATAAAGTTCCCACCGAGAAATAGGTGCCGACGCGTCAGGAATGTTGTAAAATATTACATCCCAGATGTTAGGTTGCGTTAGGTTAGGATATACAACGTTATAGACGTATATAATGTCCCCATCGAGAAGCAGGCGACGACACGCCAGGAATGTTGTAAAATATTACATCCCAGATGTTAGGTTTCGTTAGGTTAGGATATACAACGTTATAGACATATATAATGTCCCCACCGAGAAGCAGGCGACAACACGCCAGGAATGTACTAAAATATTACATTCGGCATGTTAGGTTGCCTTAGGCTAGAATACATAACGTTATAGACGTATATAATGTTACCACCGAGATCTACGGGCGGACACGCCAGGAATGATGTAAAATATTACATTCGACATGTCAGGTCGCCTTAGGCTAGGATATATAACGCTATAGACGTATATAATGGTCCCACCGAGAAATAGGGGCCGACGCGTCAGGAATGTTGTAAAATACTACACCCGAGATGTTAGGTTCCCTTAGGTTAGGATATACAACGCTATAGACGCATAGAGTGTTCTCAACGAGACGTAGGGACCGACATGACAGGAATGATGTAAAATAATACATCCGAGATGTTGGGTTGCCTTAGGTTAGGATATACAACGTTATAGACGTATATAATGTTCCCACCGAAAAGTAGGAGCCGAATCGCCAGGAATGTTGTAAAATATTACATCCGAGATGTTAGTTTACCTTAAGTTTGGATATATGTCGTTATAGACGTATATAACGTTCCCAGCGAGACGTAGGGACTGACATGCCAGGAATGTTGTAAAATATTACATCCTAGATGTTAGGTTGCGTTAGGTTAGGATATACAACGTTATAGACGTATATAATGTCCCCATCAAGAAGCAGGCGACGACGCGTCAGGAATGTTGTAAAATATTACATCCCAGATGTTAGGTTTCGTTAGGTTAGGATATACAACGTTATAGACGTATATAATGTCCCCATCAAGAAGCAGGCGACGACACGCCAGGAATGTTGTAAAATATTACATTCGGCATGTTAGGTTGCCTTAGGCTAGAATACATAACGTTATAGACGTATATAATGTTACCACCGAGATCTACGGGCGGACACGCCAGGAATGATGTAAAATATTACATTCGACATGTCAGGTCGCCTTAGGCTAGGATATGTAACGCTATAGACGTATATAATGGTCCCACCGAGAAATAGGGGCCGACGCGTCAGGAATGTTGTAAAATACTACACCCGAGATGTTAGGTTCCCTTAGGTTAGGATATGCAACGTTATAGACGTATAGAATGTTCCCACCGAGACGTAGGGACCGACATGCCAGGAATGTTGTAAAATATTACATCCCAGATGTTAGGTTGTGTTAGGTTAGGAAATACAACGTTATAGAAGTATATAATGTCCCCATCGAGAAGCAGGCGACGACACGCCAGGAATGTTGTAATATATTACATCCGAGATGTTAGATTGCTTAGGCTAGGATATACAACGTTATAGACATATATAATGTCCCCATCGAGAAGCAGGCGACAACACGCCAGGAATGTTGTAAAATATTACACCTGAGATGTTAGGTTCCCTTAGGTTAGGATATACAACGCTATAGACGCATAGAGTGTTCCCAACGAGACGTAGGGACCGACATGACAGGAATGATGTAAAATATTACATCCGAGATGTTGGGTTGCCTTAGGTTAGGATACACAACGTTATAGATGTATTTAATGTCCCCATCGAGAAGTAGGCGACGACACGCCAGGAACGTTGCAAAATATTACATTCGACATGTCAGGTCGCCTTAGGCTACGATATGTAACGTTATAGACGCATATAATGTTACCACCGAGAAATACGGGTCGACACGACAGGAATGATGTAAAATATTACATTCGACATGCTAGGTTGCCTTAGGCTAGGGTATATAACGTTAAAGACGTATATAAAGTTCCCACCGAGAAATAGGTGCCGACGCGTCAGGAATGTTGTAAAATATTACATCCCAGATGTTAGGTTGCGTTAGGTTAGGATATACAACGTTATAGGCGTATATAATGTCCCCATCAAGAAGCAGGCGGCGACACGCCAAGAATGTTGTAAAATATTACATCCCAGATGTTAGGTTTCGTTAGGTTAGGATATACAACGTTATAGACATATATAATGTCCCCACCGAGAAGCAGGCGACAACACGCCAGGAATGTTGTAAAATATTACATTCGGCATGTTAGGTTGCCTTAGGCTAGAATACATAACGTTATAGACGTATATAATGTTACCACCGAGATCTACGGGCGGACACGCCAGGAATGATGTAAAATATTACATTCGACATGTCAGGTCGCCTTAGGCTAGGATATGTAACGCTATAGACATATATAATGGTCCCACCGAGAAATAGGGGCCGACGCGTCAGGAATGTTGTAAAATACTACACCCGAGATGTTAGGTTCCCTTAGGTTAGGATATGCAACGTTATAGACGTATAGAATGTTCCCACCGAGACGTAGGGACCGACATGCCAGGAATGTTGTAAAATATTACATCCCAGATTTTAGGTTGCGTTAGGTTAGGATATACAACGTTATAGACGTATATAATGACCCCATCGAGAAGCAGGCGACGACACGCCAGGAATGATGTAAAATATTAAATCCCAGATGTTAGGTTGTGTTAGGTTAGGATATACAACGTTATAGACGTATATAATGTCCCCATCGAGAAGCAGGCGACGACACGCCAGGAATGTTGTAATATATTACATCCGAGATGTTAGATTGCTTAGGCTAGGATATACAACGTTATAAACATATATAATGTCCCCATCGAGAAGCAGGCGACAACACGCCAGGAATGTTGTAAAATATTACACCTGAGATGTTAGGTTCCCTTAGGTTAGGATATACAACGCTATAGACGCATGGAGTGTTCCCAACGAGACGTAGGGACCGACATGACAGGAATGATGTAAAATATTACATCCGAGATGTTGGGTTGCCTTAGGTTAGGATATACAACGTTATAGACGTATATAATGTTCCCACCGAAAAGTAGGAGCCGAATCGCCAGGAATGTTGTAAAATATTACATCCGAGATGTTAGTTTACCTTAAGTTTGGATATATGTCGTTATAGACGTATATAACGTTCCCAGCGAGACGTAGGGACTGACATGCCAGGAATGTTGTAAAATATTACATCCTAGATGTTAGGTTGCGTTAGGTTAGGATATACAACGTTATAGACGTATATAATGTCCCCATCAAGAAGCAGGCGACGACGCGTCAGGAATGTTGTAAAATATTACATCCCAGATGTTAGGTTTCGTTAGGTTAGGATATACAACGTTATAGACGTATATAATGTCCCCATCAAGAAGCAGGCGACGACACGCCAGGAATGTTGTAAAATATTACATTCGGCATGTTAGGTTGCCTTAGGCTAGAATACATAACGTTATAGACGTATATAATGTTACCACCGAGATCTACGGGCGGACACGCCAGGAATGATGTAAAATATTACATTCGACATGTCAGGTCGCCTTAGGCTAGGATATGTAACGCTATAGACGTATATAATGGTCCCACCGAGAAATAGGGGCCGACGCGTCAGGAATGTTGTAAAATACTACACCCGAGATGTTAGGTTCCCTTAGGTTAGGATATGCAACGTTATAGACGTATAGAATGTTCCCACCGAGACGTAGGGACTGACATGCCAGGAATGTTGTAAAATATTACATCCCAGATTTTAGGTTGCGTTAGGTTAGGATATACAACGTTATAGACGTATATAATGACCCCATCGAGAAGCAGGCGACAACACGCCAGGAATGTTGTAAAATATTACACCTGAGATGTTAGGTTCCCTTAGGTTAGGATATACAACGCTATAGACGCATAGAGTGTTCCCAACGAGACGTAGGGACCGACATGACAGGAATGATGTAAAATATTACATCCGAGATGTTGGGTTGCCTCAGGTTAGGATATACAACGTTATAGATGTATTTAATGTCCCCATCGAGAAGTAGGCGACGACACGCCAGGAATGTTGTAAAATATTACATCCGAGATATTAGGTTTTGTTAGGTTAGGATATATATCGTTATAAACGTATATAATTTTCCCAGCGAGACGTAGGAACTGACATGCCAGGAATGTTGTAAAATATTACATCCGAGATGTTATGTTGCCTTACGTTAGGATATGTAACGTTATAGACGTATATAATGTTCCCACCGAAAAGTAGGAGCCGAAGCGCCAGGAATGTTGTAAAATATTACATCCGAGATGTTAGTTTCCCTTAAGTTTGGATATATATCGTTATAGACGTATATAACGTTCCCACCGAGACGTAGGGACCGACATGCCAGGAATGTTGTAAAATATTACATCCCAGATGTTAGGTTGCGTTAGGTTAGGATATACAACGTTATAGACGTATATAATGTCCCCATCGAGAAGCAGGCGACGACACGCCAGGAATGTTGTAAAATATTACATCCGAGATGTTAGATTGCTTAGGCTAGGATATACAACGTTATAGACGTATATAATGTCCCCATCGAGAAGCAGGCGACGACACGCCAGGAATGTTGTAAAATATAACATCCGAGATGTTATGTTGCCTTACGTTAGGATATGTAACGTTATAGACGCATAGAGTGTTCCCAACGAGACGTAGGGACCGACATGACAGGAATGATGTAAAATATTACATCCGAGATGTTGGGTTGCCTTAGGTTAGGATATACAACGTTATAGACGTATATAATGTCCCCATCGAGAAGCAGGCGACGACACGCCAGGAACGGTGTAAAAAATTACATTCGACATGTCAGGTCGCCTTAGGCTACGATATGTAACGTTATAGACGCATAGAGTGTTCCCAACGAGACGTAGGAACCGACATGACAGGAATGATGTAAAATATTACATCCGAGATGTTGGGTTGCCTTAGGTTAGGATATGTAACGTTATAGACGCATATAATGTTACCACCGAGAAATACGGGTCGACACGACAGGAATGATGTAAAATATTACATTCGACATGCTAGGTCGCCTTAGGCTAGGATATATAACGTTAAAGACGTATATAAAGTTCCCACCAAGAAATAGGTGCCGACGCGTCAGGAATGTTGTAAAATATTACATCCCAGATGTTAGTTTCCCTTAAGCTTGGATATATATCGTTATAGACGTATATAACGTTCCCACCGAGACGTAGGGACCGACATGCCAGGAATGTTGTAAAATATTACATCCCAGATGTTAGGTTTCGTTAGGTTAGGATATACAACGTTATAGACATATATAATGTCCCCACCGAGAAGCAGGCGACAACACGCCAGGAATGTTGTAAAATATTACATTCGGCATGTTAGGTTGCCTTAGGCTAGAATACATAACGTTATAGACGTATATAATGTTACCACCGAGATCTACGGGCGGACACGCCAGGAATGATGTAAAATATTGCATTCGACATGTCAGGTCGCCTTAGGCTAGGATATATAACGCTATAGACGTATATAATGGTCCCACCGAGAAATAGGGGCCGACGCGTCAGGAATGTTGTAAAATACTACACCCGAGATGTTAGGTTCCCTTAGGTTAGGATATACAACGTTATAGACGTATAGAATGTTCCCACCGAGACGTAGGGACCGACATGCCAGGAATGTTGTAAAATATTACATCCCAGATTTTAGGTTGCGTTAGGTTAGGATATACCAACTTTATAGACGTATATAATCACCCCATCGAGAAGCAGGCGACGACACGGCAGGAATGATGTAAAATATTAAATCCCAGATGTTAGGTTGTGTTAGGTTAGGATATACAACGTTATAGACGTATATAATGTCCCCATCGAGAAGCAGGCGACGACACCCCAGGAATGTTGTAATATATTACATCCGAGATGTTAGATTGCTTAGGCTAGGATATACAACGTTATAGACATATATAATGTCCCCATCGAGAAGCAGGCGACAACACGCCAGGAATGTTGTAAAATATTACACCTGAGATGTTAGGTTCCCTTAGGTTAGGATATACAACGCTATAGACGCATAGAGTGTTCCCAACGAGACGTAGGGACCGACATGACAGTAATGATGTAAAATATTACATCCGAGATGTTGGGTTGCCTTAGGTTAGGATATACAACGTTATAGACGTATATAATGTTCCCACCGAAAAGTAGGAGCCGAATCGCCAGGAATGTTGTAAAATATTACATCCGAGATGTTAGTTTCCCTTAAGTTTGGATATATGTCGTTATAGACGTATATAACGTTCCCAGCGAGACGTAGGGACTGACATGCCAGGAATGTTGTAAAATATTACATCCTAGTTGTTAGGTTGCGTTAGGTTAGGATATACAACGTTATAGACGTATATAATGTCCCCATCAAGAAGCAGGCGACGACACGCCAGGAATGTTGTAAAATATTACATCCCAGATGTTAGGTTTCGTTAGGTTAGGATATACAACGTTATAGACATATATAATGTCCCCACCGAGAAGCAGGCGACAACACGCCAGGAATGTTGTAAAATATTACATTCGGCATGTTAGGTTGCCTTAGGATAGAATACATAACGTTATAGACGTATATAATGTTACCACCGAGATCTACGGGCGGACACGCCAGGAATGATGTAAAATATTACATTCGACATGTCAGGTCGCCTTAGGCTAGGATATATAACGCTATAGACGTATATAATGGTCCCACCGAGAAATAGGGGCCGACGCGTCAGGAATGTTATAAAATACTACACCCGAGATGTTAGGTTCCCTTAGGTTAGGATATACAACGTTATAGACGTATAGAATGTTCCCACCGAGACGTAGGAACCGACATGCCAGGAATGTTGTAAAATATTACATCCCAGATTTTAGGTTGCGTTAGGTTAGGATATACAACTTTATAGACGTATATAATCACCCCATCGAGAAGCAGGCGACGACACGGCAGGAATGATGTAAAATATTAAATCCCAGATGTTAGGTTGTGTTAGGTTAGGATATACAACGTTATAGACGTATATAACGTTCCCACCGAGACGTAGGGACCGACATGCCAGGAATGTTGTAAAATATTACATCCCAGATGTTAGGTTTCGTTAGGTTAGGATATACAACGTTATAGACGTATATAATGTCCCCACCGAGAAGCAGGCGACAACACGCCAGGAATGTTGTAAAATATTACATTCGGCATGTCAGGTTGCCTTAGGCTGGAATACATAACGTTATAGACGTATATAATGTTACCACCGAGATCTACGGGCGGACACGCCAGGAATGATGTAAAATATTACATTCGACATGTCAGGTCGCCTTAGGCTAGGATATATAACGTTATAGACGTATATAATGGTCCCACCGAGAAATAGGGGCCGACGCGTCAGGAATGTTGTAAAATACTACACCCGAGATGTTAGGTTCCCATAGGTTAGGATATACAACGCTATAGACGCATAGAGTGTTCCCAACGAGACGTAGGGACCGACATGACAGGAATGATGTAAAATATTACATCCGAGATGTTGGGTTGCCTTAGGTTAGGATATACAACGTTATAGACGTATATAATGTTCCCACCGAAAAGTAGGAGCCGAATCGTCAGGAATGTTGTAAAACATTACATTTGAGATGTTAGTTTCCCTTAAGTTTGGATATATGTCGTTATAGACGTATATAACGTTCCCAGCGAGACGTAGGGACTGACATGACAGGAATGTTGTAAAATATTACATCCTAGATGTTAGGTTGCATTAGGTTAGGACATACAACGTTATAGACGTATATAATGTCCCCATCGAGAAGCAGGCGACGACACGCCAGGAACGTTGTAAAATATTACATTCGACATGTCAGGTCGCCTTAGGCTACGATATGTAACGTTATAGACGCATATAATGTTACCACCGAGAAATACGGGTCGACACGACAGGAATGATGTAAAATATTACATTCGACATGCTAGGTCGCCTTAGGCTAGGATATATAACGTTAAAGACGTATATAAAGTTCCCACCGAGAAATAGGTGCCGACGCGTCAGGAATGTTGTAAAATATTACATCCCAGATGTTAGGTTTCGTTAGGTTAGGATATACAACGTTATAGACATATATAATGTCCCCACCGAGAAGCAGGCGACAACACGCTAGGAATGTTGTAAAATATTACATTCGGCATGTTAGGTTGCCTTAGGCTAGAATACATAACGTTATAGACGTATATAATGTTACCTCCGAGATCTACGGGCGGACACGCCAGGAATGATGTAAAATATTACATTCGACATGTCAGGTCGCCTTAGGCTGGGATATATAACGCTATAGACGTATATAATGGTCCCACCGAGAAATAGGGGCCGACGCGTCAGGAATGTTGTAAAATACTACACCCGAGATGTTAGGTTCCCTTAGGATAGGATATGCAACGCTATAGACGTATAGAATGTTCCCACCGAGACGTAGGGACCGACATGCCAGGAATGTTGTAAAATATTACATCCCAGATTTTAGGTTGCGTTAGGTTAGAATATACAACGTTATAGACGTATATAATGACCCCATCGAGAAGCAGGCGACGACACGTCAGGAATGATGTAAAATATTAAATCCCAGATGTTGGGTCGTGTTAGGTTAGGATATACAACGTTATAGACATATATAATGTCCCCATCGAGAAGCAGGCTACAACACGCCAGGAATGTTGTAAAATATTACACCTGAGATGTTAGGTTCCCTTAGGTTTGGATATACAAAGCTATAGACGCATAGAGTGTTCCCAACGAGACGTAGGGACCGACATGACAGGAATGATGTAAAATATTACATTCGAGATGTTATGTTGCCTTAGGTTAGCATATACAACGTTATAGATGTATATAATGTCGTCATCGAGAAGCAGGCGACGACACGCCAGGAATGTTGTAAAATATTACATCCGAGATGTTAGGTTGCATTAGGCTAGGACATATATCGTTATAGACGTATACAATGATCACACAGAGTAGTAGGGACCGACATGCTAGGAATGTTGTGAAATATTACATCCGAGATGTTAGGTTCCCTTAGGTTAGGATATACAACGTTATAGACGTATTGAATGTTCCCACCGAGAAGCAGGCGACTACACGCCAGGAACGATGTAAAATATTACATTCGACATGTTAGGTCGCCTTAGGCTAGGATATGTAACGTTAGAGACACATATAATGTTACCACCGAGAACTACGGGCCGACACGCCACGAATGATGTAAAATATTACATTCGACGTGTTAGGTCGCCGTAGGATAGGATATACAACGTAAGAGACGTATAGAATGTTCCCACCGAGAAATAGGGGCCGACCCGTCAGCAATGTTGTAAAATATTACACCCGAGATGTTAGGTTCCCTTAGGTTAGGATATACAACGTTATAGACGTATAGAATGTTCCCACTGAGAAGTAGGGACCGACATGCCAGGATTGTTGTAAAATATTACATCCAAGATGTTAGGTTGCCTTAGGTTAGGGTATATATCGTTACAGACCTATATAATGTTCCCACCGAGACGTAGTGACCGACATGCCAGGAATGTTGTAAAATATTACATCCGAGATGTTAGGTTGCGTTAGGTTAGAATATACAACGTTATAGACGTATATAATGTCCCCATCGAGAAGCAGGCGACGACACGCCAGGAACGTTGTAAAATATTACATTCGACATGTTAGATCGCCTTAGGCTAGGATATGTAACGTTATAGACACATATAATGTTACCACCGAGAACTACGGGCCGACACGCCAGGAATGATGTAAAATATTACATTCGACATGTTAGGTTGCCTCAGGATAGGATATATAACATTATAGACGTATATAATGTGACCACCGAGAAGTAGGAGCCGACGAGCCAGGAATGTTGTAAAATATTGCGCTCGACATGTTAGGTTACCCTAGGCTAGGATATATAGCGTTATAGACGTATATAATGTTCGCACCGAGAAGTGGGGGCCGACTAGCCAGGAATGTTATAAAATACTACATTCGACATATTAGGTTGCCTTAGGCTAGGATATATAGCGTTATAGACGTATATAATGTTCCCACCAACAAGTAGGGGCCGACGTGCCAGGAATGTAGTAAAATAATACATCCGCGATGTTAGCTTGCCTTAGGTTAGGATATATAACGTTATTGGCTTATATAACTTTCCCACCGAGAAATAGGCGCCGACGCGTCAGCAATGTTGTAAAATATTACACCCGAGATGTTAGGTTCCCTTAGGTTAGGATATACAACGCTATAGACGTATAGAATGTTCCCACCGAGAAGTAGGGACCGACATGCCAGGAATGTTGTAAAATATTACATCCGAGATGTTAGGTTGCCTTAGGTTAGGATATATAACGTTATAGACGTATATAATGTTACCACCGAGACGTAGTGACCGACATGCCAGGAATGTTGTAAAATATTACATCCGAGATGTTAGGTTGCCTTAGGTTAGGATATACAACGTTATAGACGTATATAATGTACCCACGGAGACGTAGGGACCGACATGCCAGGAATGTTGTAAAACATTACATCCCAGGTGTTAGGTTGCGTTAGGTTAGTATATACAAGGTTATAGACGTATATAATGTCCCCATCAAGATGCAGGCGACAACACGCCAGAATGTTGTAAAATATTACGTCCGAGATTTAAGGTTGCCTTAGGTTAGGATATACAACGTTATAGATGTATATAATGTCCCCATCGAGAAGTAGGCGACGACACGCCAGGAATGTTGTAAAATATTACATCCGAGATGTTAGGTTGCCTTTGGCTAGGATATATATCGTTATAGACGTATACAATGTTCCCACCGAGATGTAGGGACCGACATGCCAGGAATGTTGTAAAATATTACATCCGAGATGTTAGGTTGCGTTAGGTTAGAATATACAACGTTATAGACGTATATAATGTCCCCATCGAGAAGCAGGCGACGACACGCCAGGAACGTTGTAAAATATTACATTCGACATGTTAGATCGCCTTAGGCTAGGATATGTAACGTTATAGACACATATAATGTTACCACCGAGAACTACGGGCCGGCACGCCAGGAATGATGTAAAATATTACATTCGACATGTTAGGTTGCCTCAGGATAGGATATATAACATTATAGACGTATATAATGTGACCACCGAGAAGTAGGAGCCGACGAGCCAGGAATGTTGTAAAATATTGCGCTCGACATGTTAGGTTACCCTAGGCTAGGATATATAGCGTTATAGACGTATATAATGTTCGCACCGAGAAGTGGGGGCCGACTAGCCAGGAATGTTATAAAATACTACATTCGACATATTAGGTTGCCTTAGGCTAGGATATATAGCGTTATAGACGTATATAATGTTCCCACCAACAAGTAGGGGCCGACGTGCCAGGAATGTAGTAAAATAATACATCCGCGATGTTAGCTTGCCTTAGGTTAGGATATATAACGTTATTGGCTTATATAACTTTCCCACCGAGAAATAGGCGCCGACGCGCCGGGAATGCTGTAAAATATTACATTCGACATGTTAGGTTGCCTTAGGCTAGGATATATAGCGTTATAGACGTATATAATGTTCCCACCGAGAAGTAGCGTCCGGCGGGCCAGAAGTGTAGTAAAATATTACATCCGAGATGTTAGGTTGCCTTAGGTTAGGATATATAACGTTATAGACGTATATAATGTTACCACAGAGAACTAGGCACTTGCATGCCAGGAATGTTGTAAAATATTACGGTAGAGATGATAGTTTGCCTTAGTTTAGGATATATAACGTTATAGACGTATATAATGTTCCCACCGAGATGTAGGGACAGACATGCCAGGAATGTTGTAAAATATTACATCCGAGTTGCTAAGTTGCTTTAGGTTAGGATATATAACGTTATTGATGCATATAATGTTCCCACCGAGAAGTACGGGCCGACACAAACGAGATTCTGTAAAACATTACCAGCGAAGTTCTAGATGGGTTAGGTTAGGTTATATTACGTTATAGACGTATATAATGTTTCCATAGAGAATTAAGGGCCGACCCGCCTGAAATGTTGTAAAATACTACATTCGAGAAGTTAGGTTGCCTTAGGTTAGGATATATAACGTTATGGACTTATATAATGTTCGCACCGAGAAGTACGGGCCGACACGCCCGGGATTCTGTAAAACATTATCACCGAGAGGCAAAATGGGTTAGGTTAGGTTATATTACGATGTAGACGTATATAATGTTCCCACTCAGAAGTAGGGGCCTACCCGCTTGGAATGTTGTAAAATTCTACATTCGAGATGTTAGGTTGCCCTAGGTTAGGATGTATAACGTCATAGACTTATATAATGTCCGCACCGAGACGTACGCGACGACAGGAATGGGATTCTGTAAAACTACCGCCGAGGGGCTAGATGGGTTATTTTAGGTTATATTACGTTATGGACATATATAATGTTCCCACCGAGAAGTAGGGGCCGACCCGCCAGGTATTTTGAAAATACTACATCCGAGATGTTAGGTTGCCTTAGGTTAGCATATATAACGTTATAGACGTATATAATGTCCGCACCATGACGTACGGGGCGACACGAACGGGATTCTGTGAAACATGACCAGCGAGGGTCTAGATGGGTTAGGTTAGGTTATATTTGTGATATAGACTTATATAATGTCCCTACTGAGAAGTGGGACCGATACGCCAGGAGTGTTGTAAAATATTACATTCGGAATGTTAGGTTGCCTTAGGTTGGGATATATAACGTTATACACGTATATACTGTTCCCACCGAGAAGTAGGAGCCGACGAGCCAGGAATGTTGTAAAATATTGCGCTCGACATGTTAGGTTATCCTAGGCTAGGATATATAGCGTTATAGACGTATATAATGTTCCCACCGAGAAGTGGGGGCCGACTAGCCAGGAATGTTATAAAATATTACATTCGAAATATTAGGTTGCCTTAGGCTAGGATATATAGCGTCGCAGACGTATATAATGTTCTCACCGAGATGTAGGAGCCGACATGCCAGGAATGTTGTAAAATATTACATTCGACATGTTAGGTTGCCTTAGGCTAGGATATATAACGTTATAGACGTATATGATATTCCCACCGAGAAGTACTGGCCGACACTCCAGGAATGTTGTAAAACATTACGCTCGACATGTTAGGTTGCCTTAGGAGAGGATATATAACGTTACAGACGTATATACTGTTCCCACCGAGAAGCAGGTGCCGACGCGTCAGCAATGTTGTAAAATATTACACCCGAGATGTTAGGTTCCCTTAGGTTAGGATATACAACGCTATAGACGTATAGAATGTTCCCACCGAGAAGTAGGGACCGACATGCCAGGAATGTTGTAAAATATTACATCCGAGATGTTAGGTTGCCTTAGGTTAGGGTATATATCGTTACAGACGTATATAATGTTCCCACCGAGACGTAGTGACCGACATGCCAGGAATGTTGTAAAATATTACATCCGAGATGTTAGGTTGCCTTAGGTTAGGATATACAACGTTATAGACGTATATAATGTACCCACGGAGACGTAGGGACCGACATGCCAGGAATGTTGTAAAACATTACATCCCAGGTGTTAGGTTGCGTTAGGTTAGTATATACAAGGTTATAGACGTATATAATGTCCCCATCAAGATGCAGGCGACGACACGCCAGAATGTTGTAAAATATTACGTCCGAGATTTAAGGTTGCCTTAGGTTAGGATATACAACGTTATAGATGTATATAATGTCCCCATCGAGAAGTAGGCGACGACACGCCAGGAATGTTGTAAAATATTACATCCGAGATGTTAGGTTGCCTTTGGCTAGGATATATATCGTTATAGACGTATACAATGTTCCCACCGAGATGTAGGGACCGACATGCCAGGAATGTTGTAAAATATTACATCCGAGATGTTAGGTTGCCTTAGGTTAGGGCATATATCGTTACAGACGTATATAATGTTCCCACCGAGACGTAGTGACCGACATGCCAGGAATGTTGTAAAATATTACATCCGAGATGTTAGGTTGCTTTAGGTTAGGATGTATATCGTTATAGACGTATATAATGTCCAGATCGAGACGTGGGGACCGACCAGCCAGAATGTTGTAAAATATTACATCCGATACGTTAGGTTGCCTTAGGCTAGGATATATATCGTTATAGACGTATACAATGTTCCCACCGAGAAGTAGGGACTGACATGCCAGGAATGTTGTAAAATATTACATTCGAGATGTTAGGTTGCCTTAGGTTAGCATATACAACGTTATAGATGTATATAATGTCGCGATCGAGAAGCAGGCGACGACACGCCAGGAATGTTGTAAAATATTACATCCGAGATGTTATGTTGCCTTACGACAGGATATATAACGTTATAGACGTATATAATGTTCCCACCGAAAAGTAGGAGCCGACGCACCAGGAATGTTGTAAAATATTACATCCGAGATGTTATGTTGCGTTAGGTTAGGGTATATATCGTTACAGACGTATATAATGTTCCCACCGAGACGTAGTGACCGACATGCCAGGAATGTTGTAAAATATTACATCCGAGAAGTTAGGTTGCGTTAGGTTAGAATATACAACGTTATAGACGTATATAATGTCCCCATCGAGAAACAGGCGACGACACGTCGGGAATGTTGTAAAATATAACATCCGAGATGTTATGTTACCATACGTTAGGATATGTAACGTTATAGACGTATATAATGTTCCCACCGAAAAGTAGCAGCCGAAGCGCCAGGAATGTTGTAAAATATTACATCCGAGATGTTAGGTTGCCTTAGGTTAGGATATATATCGTTATAGACGTATATAATGTACCCACCGAGACATAGGGACCGACATGCCACGAATGTTGTAAAATATTACATCCCAGATGTTAGGTTGCGTTAGGTTAGGATATACAACGTTATAGACGTATATAATGTCTCCTTCGAGATGCAGGCGACGACACGCCAGAATGTTGTAAAATATTACATTCGACATGTTAGGTTGCCTTAGGCTAGGATATACAGCGTTAAAGACGTATACAATGTTCCCACCGAGAAATAGGGGCCGCCACGCCAAGAATGTTGTAAAACAATACATCCGAGGTGTTAGGTTGCCTTAGGTTAGGATATATATCGTTATAGACGTATATAGTGTACCCATCGAGAAGCAGGCGACGACACGACAGGAATGTTGTAAAATATTACATCCGAGATGTTATATTGCCTTACGTTAGGATATATAACGTTATAGACGTATATAGTGTTACCACAGAGAACTAGGCACTTGCATGCCAGGAATGTTGTAAAATATTACGATAGAGATGATAGTTTGCCTTGGTTTAGGATATATAACGTTATAGACGTATATACTGTTCCTACCGAGAAGAAGGTGCCGACGCGCCAGGTGTGTTGTAAAATATTACATTCGACATGCTAGGTTGCCTTAGGTTAGGATATACAACGATACAGATGCATGTAAGGTCCCCACCGAGAAATAGGGGCCGACGGGTCAGGAATGTTGTAAAATACTACGGTAGAGAGGATAGGTTGCCTTAGGTTATGATATATAACGTTATAGACGTATATAATGTTCCCACCGAGACGTAGGGACCTACATGCCAGGAATGTTGTAAAATATTACATCCCAGATGTTAGGTTGCGTTAGGTTAGGATATACAACGTTATAGACGTATATAATATCCCCATCGAGAAGCAGGCGACGACACGCCAGGAATGTTGTAAAATATTACATCCGAGATGTTATGTTGCCTTACGTTAGGATATATAACGTTATAGACGTATATAATGTTCCCACCGAGAAATAGGGGCGACGCGTAAGGAATGTTGTAAAATATTACATACGAGATGTTATGTTGCCTTACGTTAGGATATATAACGTTATAGACGTATATGATGTTCCCACCGAGAAGTACGGGCCGACACGCCAGGAATGTTATCAACTATTACATCCGAGATGTTACGTTGCCTTAGGTTAGGATATACAACGTTATAGACGTATATAATGTCCCCATCGGGAAGTAGGCGCAGTAGCGCCAGGAATGTTGTAAAATATTACATCCGAGATGTTAGGTTGCATTAGGCAAGGACATATATCCTTATAGACGTATACAATGTTCCCACAGAGAAGTAGGGACCGACATGCCAGGAATGTTGTAAAATATTACACTCGAGATGTTAGGTTGCCTTAGGTTAGCATATACAACGTTATAGACGTATATAATGTCCCCATCGAGAAGCAGGCGACGACACGCCAGGAACGTTGTAAAATATTACATTCGACATGTTAGGTCGCCTTAGGCTAGGATATGTAACGTTATAGACACATATAATGTTACCACCGAGAAGTAGGGACTGACATGCCAGGAATGTTGTAAAATATTACATCCGAGATGTAACGTTCCCTTAGGTTAGGATATATATCGTTATAGACGTATATAATGTTCCCACCGAGACGTAGTGACCGACATGCCAGGAATGTTGTTAAATATTACACCCGAGATGTTAGGTTCCCTTAGGTTAGGGTATATATCGTTACAGACGTATACAATGTTCCCACCGAGACGTAGTGACCGACATGCCAGGAATGTTGTAAAATATTACGTCCGAGATGTTAGGTTGCCTTAGGTTATAATATATATCGTTATAGACGTATATAATGATCCCACCGAGACGTAGGGACCGACATGCCAGGAAATTTTTAAAATATTACATCCGAGATGTTAGGTTCCCTTAGGTTAGGATATACAACGTTATAGACATATAGAATGTTCCCACCGAGAAGTAGGGACCGACATGCCGGGAATGCTGTAAAATATTATATCCGATATGTTAGGTTGCCTTAGGCTAGGATATATATCGTTATAGACGTATACAATGTTCCCACCGAGAAGTAGGGACTGACATGCCAGGAATGTTGTAAACTATTACATCCGAGATGTTAGGTTGCCTTAGGTTAGGATATATATCGTTATAGACGTATATAATGTTCCCACCGAGACGTAGGAACCGACATGCCAGGAATGTTTTAAAATATTACATCCCAGATGTTAGGTTGCGTTAGGTTAGTATATACAAGGTTATAGACGTATATAATGTCCCCATCGAGAAGCAGGCGACGAGACGCCAGAATGTTGTAAAATATTACATCCGAGATGTTAGGTTGCCTTAGGTTAGGATATAGAACGTTATAGATGTATATAATGTCCCCATCGAGAAGTAGGCGACGACACGCCAGGAATGTTGTAAAATATTACATCCGAGATGTTAGGTTCCCTTAGGTTAGGATATATAACGTTATAGACGTATAGAATGTTCCCACCGAGAAGCAGGCGACGACACGCCAGGAACGTTGTAAAATATTACATTCGACATGTTAGATCGCCTTAGGCTAGGATATGTAACGTTATAGACACATATAATGTTACCACCGAGAACTACGGGCCGACACGCCAGGAATGATGTAAAATATTACATTCGACATGTTAGGTCGCCTTAGGCTAGGATATATAACGTTATAGACGTATATAATGTTTCCACCGAGAAATAGGGGCCGACGCGTCAGGAATGTTGTAAAATTATACATCCGAGATGTTATGTTGCCTTACGTTATGATATATAACGTTATAGACGTATATAATGTTCTCACCGAGAAGTACGGGCCGACACGCAAGGAATGTTATAAACTATTACATCCGAGATGTTAAGTTGCCATAGGTTAGGATATACAACGTTGTAGATTTAGATAATGTTACCACAGAGAACTAGGCACTTGCATGCCAGGAATGTTGTAAAATATTACGGTAGAGATGATAGTTTGCCTTAGTTTAGGATATATAACGTTATAGGCGTATAAACTGTTCCCACCGAGAAGTAGGTGCCGCCGCGCCAGGTATGTTGTAAAATATTACATTCGACATGTTAGGTTGCCTTAGGCTAGGATATATAGCGTTATAGACGTATATAATGTTCCCACCGAGAAGTAGGGGCCGACGTGCCAGGAATGTAGTAAAATATTACATCCGAGATGTTAGGTTGCCTTACGTTAGGATATATAACGTTATAGACGTATATAATGTTCCCAGCGAGATGTAGGAGCCGACATGCCAGGAATGTTGTGAAATATTGCATTCGACATGTTAGGTTGCCTTAGGCAAGGATATATAGCGTTATAGACGAATATAATGTTCCTACCGAGAAGTAGGGGCCGACGTGCCAGGAATGTAGTAAAATATTACATCCGAGATGTTAGGTTGCCTTAGGATAGGATATATAACATTATAGACGTATATAATGTGACCACCGAGAAGTAGGAGCCGACGAGCCAGGAATGTTGTAAAATATTGCGCTCGACATGTTAGGTTACCTTAGGCTAGGATATATAACGTTATAGACGTATATAATGTTCCCACCGAGACGTAGTGACCGACATGCCAGGAATGTTGTAAAATATTACACCCGAGATGTTAGGTTCCCTTAGGTTAGGGTATATATCGTTACAGACGTATACAATGTTCCCACCGAGACGTAGTGACCGACATGCCAGGAATGTTGTAAAATATTACGTCCGAGATGTTAGGTTGCCTTAGGTTATAATATATATCGTTATAGACGTATATAATGATCCCACCGAGACGTAGGGACCGACATGCCAGGAAATTTTTAAAATATTACATCCGAGATGTTAGGTTCCCTTAGGTTAGGATATACAACGTTATAGACATATAGAATGTTCCCACCGAGAAGTAGGGACCGACATGCCAGGAATGTTGTAAAATATTATATCCGAGATGTTAGGTTGCTTTAGGTTAGGATATATATCGTTATAGACTTATATAATGTTCCCACCGAGACGTGGGGACCGACATGCCAGGAATGTTGTAAAATGTTACATCCCAGAAGTTAGATTGCTTTGGGTTAGGATATACAACGTTATAGACGTATATAATGTCCCCATCGAGAAGCAGGCGACGACACGCCAGAATGTTGTAAAATATTACATCCGAGATGTTAGGTTCTCTTAGGTTAGGATATACAACTTTATAGTCGTATCTAATGTCCCCATTGAGAAGCAGGCGACGACACGCCAGAATGTTGTAAAATATTACATTCGACATGTTAGATTGCCTTAGGCTAGGATATGTAACGTTATAGACTTATATAATGTTCCCACCGAGACGTGGGGACCGTCATGCCAGGAATGTTGTAAAATATTACATCCCAGAAGTTAGGTTGCTTTGGGTTAGGATATACAACGTTATAGACGTATATCATGTCCCCATCGAGAAGCAGGCGACGACACGCCAGGAATGTTGTAAAATATTACATCCGAGATGTTAGGTTGCCATAGTCTAGGACATATATCGTTATAGAAGTATACAATGTTCCCACCGAGAAATAGGGGCCGACGCGTCAGGAATGTTGTAAAACATTACACCCGAGATGTTAGGTTGCCTTAGGCTAGTATATATATCGTTATAGACGTATACAATTTTGCCACCGAGAAGTAGGGACCGACATGCCAGGAATGTTGTAAAATATTACACCCGAGATGTTAGGTTCCCTTAGGTTAGCATATACAACGTTATGGACGTATATAATGTTTCCACCGAGAAGTAGGGACCGACATGCCAGGAATGTTGTAAAACATCACACCCGAGATGTTAGGTTCCCTTAGGTTAGCATATACAACGTTATAGACGTATATAATGTTCCCACCGAGAAGTAGGGACCGACGCGTCAGGAATGTTGTAAAATAAAACATCCCAGATGTTAGGCTGCTTTAGGTTAGGATATACAACGTTATAGACGTATATAATGTTCCCACCGAGAAGTGGGGGCCGACTAGCCAGGCATGTTATAAAATACTACATTCGACATATTAGGTTGCCTTAGGCTAGGATATATAGCGTTATAGACGTATATGATGTTCCCACCAACAAGTAGGGGCCGACGTGCCAGGAATGTAGTAAAATATTACATCCGCGATGTTAGGTTGCCTTAGGTTAGGATATATAACATTATTGACATATATAATGTTCCCACCGAGAAGTAGGTGCCGACGCGCCAGGCATGTTGTAAAATATTACATTTGACATATTAGGTTGCCTTAGGCTAGGATATGTAGCGTTATAGAAGTATATAATGTGCCCACCGAGAAGTAGGGGCCGACGTGCCAGGAATGTAGTAAAATATTACATCCGAGATGTTAGGTTGCCTTACGTTAGGATATATAACGTTATAGACGTATATAATGTTCCCAGCGAGATGTAGGAGCCGACATGCCAGGAATGTTGTGAAATATTACATTCGACATGTTAGGTTGCCTTAGGCAAGGATATATAGCGTTATAGACGAATATAATGTTCCTACCGAGAAGTAGGGGCCGACGTGCCAGGAATGTAGTAAAATATTACATCCGAGATGTTAGGTTGCCTTAGGATAGGATATATAACATTATAGACGTATATAATGTGACCACCGAGAAGTAGGAGCCGACGAGCCAGGAATGTTGTAAAATATTGCGCTCGACATGTTAGGTTACCTTAGGCTAGGATATATAACGTTATAGACGTATATAATGTTCCCACCGAGACGTAGTGACCGACATGCCAGGAATGTTGTAAAATATTACACCCGAGATGTTAGGTTCCCTTAGGTTAGGGTATATATCGTTACAGACGTATACAATGTTCCCACCGAGACGTAGTGACCGACATGCCAGGAATGTTGTAAAATATTACGTCCGAGATGTTAGGTTGCCTTAGGTTATAATATATATCGTTATAGACGTATATAATGATCCCACCGAGACGTAGGGACCGACATGCCAGGAAATTTTTAAAATATTACATCCGAGATGTTAGGTTCCCTTAGGTTAGGATATACAACGTTATAGACATATAGAATGTTCCCACCGAGAAGTAGGGACCGACATGCCAGGAATGTTGTAAAATATTATATCCGAGATGTTAGGTTGCTTTAGGTTAGGATATATATCGTTATAGACTTATATAATGTTCCCACCGAGACGTGGGGACCGACATGCCAGGAATGTTGTAAAATGTTACATCCCAGAAGTTAGATTGCTTTGGGTTAGGATATACAACGTTATAGACGTATATAATGTCCCCATCGAGAAGCAGGCGACGACACGCCAGAATGTTGTAAAATATTACATCCGAGATGTTAGGTTCTCTTAGGTTAGGATATACAACTTTATAGTCGTATCTAATGTCCCCATTGAGAAGCAGGCGACGACACGCCAGAATGTTGTAAAATATTACATTCGACATGTTAGATTGCCTTAGGCTAGGATATGTAACGTTATAGACTTATATAATGTTCCCACCGAGACGTGGGGACCGTCATGCCAGGAATGTTGTAAAATATTACATCCCAGAAGTTAGGTTGCTTTGGGTTAGGATATACAACGTTATAGACGTATATCATGTCCCCATCGAGAAGCAGGCGACGACACGCCAGGAATGTTGTAAAATATTACATCCGAGATGTTAGGTTGCCATAGTCTAGGACATATATCGTTATAGAAGTATACAATGTTCCCACCGAGAAATAGGGGCCGACGCGTCAGGAATGTTGTAAAACATTACACCCGAGATGTTAGGTTGCCTTAGGCTAGTATATATATCGTTATAGACGTATACAATTTTGCCACCGAGAAGTAGGGACCGACATGCCAGGAATGTTGTAAAATATTACACCCGAGATGTTAGGTTCCCTTAGGTTAGCATATACAACGTTATGGACGTATATAATGTTTCCACCGAGAAGTAGGGACCGACATGCCAGGAATGTTGTAAAACATCACACCCGAGATGTTAGGTTCCCTTAGGTTAGCATATACAACGTTATAGACGTATATAATGTTCCCACCGAGAAGTAGGGACCGACGCGTCAGGAATGTTGTAAAATAAAACATCCCAGATGTTAGGCTGCTTTAGGTTAGGATATACAACGTTATAGACGTATATAATGTTCCCACCGAGAAGTGGGGGCCGACTAGCCAGGCATGTTATAAAATACTACATTCGACATATTAGGTTGCCTTAGGCTAGGATATATAGCGTTATAGACGTATATGATGTTCCCACCAACAAGTAGGGGCCGACGTGCCAGGAATGTAGTAAAATATTACATCCGCGATGTTAGGTTGCCTTAGGTTAGGATATATAACATTATTGACATATATAATGTTCCCACCGAGAAGTAGGTGCCGACGCGCCAGGCATGTTGTAAAATATTACATTTGACATATTAGGTTGCCTTAGGCTAGGATATGTAGCGTTATAGAAGTATATAATGTGCCCACCGAGAAGTAGGGGCCGACGTGCCAGGAATGTAGTAAAATATTACATCCGAGATGTTAGGTTGCCTTAGGATAGGATATATAACGTTATTGACTTATATAACGTTCCCACCGAGAAAAAGGCGCCGACGCGCCGGGAATGCTGTAAAATATTACATTCGACATGTTAGGTTGCCTCAGGCTAGGATATATAGCGTTATAGACGTATAGAATGTTCCCACCGAGAAGTAGGGTCCGACGTGCCAGGAATGTAGTAAAATATAACATCATAGATGTTAGGTTGCCTTAGGTTAGGCTATATAACGTTATAGACGTATATAATGTTACCACAGAGAACTAGGCACTTGCATGCCAGGAATGTTGTAAAATATTACGGTAGAGATGATAGTTTGCCTTAGTTTAGGATATATAACGTTATAGGCGTATATACTATTCCCACTGAGAAGTAGGTGCCGACGCGCGAGGTGTGTTGTAAAATATTACATTCGACATGTTAGGTTGCCTTAGGCTAGGATATATAGCGTTATAGACTTATATAATGTTCCCACCGAGAAGCAGGGGCGGACGTGTCAGGAACGTAGTAAAATATTACATCGGAGCTGTTAGGTTGCCTTACGTTAGGATGTATAACGTTATAGACGTACATAATGTTCCCACCGAGATGTAGGAGCCGACATGCCAGGAATGTTGTAAAATATTACATTCGACATGTTAGGTTGCCATAGTCTAGGACATATATCGTTATAGACGTATACAATGTTCCCACCGAGAAATAGGGGCCGACGCGTCAGGAATGTTGTAAAACATTACACCCGAGATGTTAGGTTGCCTTAGGCTAGGATATATAACGTGATAGACGTATATAATGTTCCCACCGAGAAATAGGGGCCGACGCGTCAGGAATGTTGTAAAATATTACATCCCAGATGTTAGGTTGCGTTAGGTTAGGATATACAACGTTATAGACGTATATAATGTCCAGATCGAGACGTGGCTACCGACACGCCAGAATGTTGTAAAATATTACATCCGAGATGTTAGGTTGCCTTAGGCTAGTATATATATCGTTATAGACGTATACAATTTTGCCACCGAGAAGTAGGGACCGACATGCCAGGAATGTTGTAAAATATTACATCCGAGATGTTAGGTTGCGTTAGGTTAGGACATACAACGTTATAGACGTATCTAATGTCCCCATCGAGAAGCAGGCGACGACACGCCAGAATGTTGTAAAATATTACATCCGATATGTTAGGTTGCCTTATGCTACGATATATATCGTTATAGACGTATACAATGTTCTCACCGAGAAGTAGGGACCGAAATGTCAGGAATGTTGTAAAACATTACACCCGAGATGTTAGGTTCCCTTAGGTTAGCATATACAACGTTATAGACGTATATAATGTTCCCACCGAGAAGTAGGGACCGACGCGTCAGGAATGTTGTAAAATAAAACATCCCAGATGTTAGGTTGCTTTAGGTTAGGATATACAACGTTATAGACGTATATAATGTCCACTTCGAGAAGCAGGCGACGACACGCCAGAATGTTGTAAAATATTACATTCGACATGTTAGGTTGCCTTAGGCTAGGATATGTAACGTTATAGACTTATATAATGTTCCCACCGAGACGTGGGGACCGTCATGCCAGGAATGTTGTAAAATATTACATCCCAGAAGTTAGGTTGCTTGGGGTTAGGGTATACAAGGTTATAGACGTATATAATGTCCCCATCGAGAAGCAGGCGACGACACGCCAGGAATGTTGTAAAATATTACATCCGATATGTTACGTTGCCTTATGCTACGATATATATCGTTATAGACGTATATAATGTTCCCACCGAGAAGTAGGGACCGACGCGTCAGGATTGTTGTAAAATAAAACATCCGAGATGTTAGGTTGCTTTATGTTAGGATATATATCGTTATAGACTTATATAATGTTCCCACCGAGACGTGGGGACCGACATGCCAGGAATGTTGTAAAATGTTACATCCCAGAAGTTAGATTGCTTTGGGTGAGGATATACAACGTTATAGACGTATATAATGTCCCCATCGAGAAGCAGGCGACGACACGCCAGAATGTTGTAAAATATTACATCCGAGATGTTAGGTTCCCTTAGGTTAGGATATACAACGTTATAGACGTATCTAATGTCCCCATTGAAAAGCAGGCGACGACACGTCAGAATGTTGTGAAATGTTACATCCGATATGTTAGGTTGCCTTAGGCTAGGATATATAACGTGATAGACGTATATAATGTTCCCACCGAGAAATAGGCGCCGACGCGTCAGGAATGTTGTAAAATATGACATCCCAGATGATAGGTTGCGTTAGGTTAAGATATACAACGTTATAGACGTATATAATGTCCCCTTCGAGAAGCAGGCGACGACACGCCAGAATGTTGTAAAATGTTACACGCGAGATGTTAGCTTCCCTTAGGTTAGCATATACAACGTTATAGACGTATATAATGTTCCCACCGAGAAGTAGGGACCGACATGCCAGGAATGTTGTAAAATATTACATAGGAGATGTTAGGTTGCTTTGGGTTATTATATACAACGTTATAGACGTATATAATGTCCCCATCGAGAAGCAGGCGACGACGCGTCAGGAATGTTGTACAATATTACACCCGAGATGTTAGGTTCCCTTAGGTTAGGATATACAACGTTATAGACATATAGAATGTTCCCACCGAGAAATAGGGGCCGACGGGACAGGAATGTTGTAAAATATTACACCCGAGATGTTAGATTCCCTTAGGTTAGGATATACAACGTTATAGACTTATAGAAAGTTCCCACGGAGATGTAGGGGCCGACAGGCCAGGAATGTTGTAAAATATTACATCCGAGATGTTACGTTGCTTTAGGTTAGGATATATATCGTTATAGACTTATATAATGTTCCCACCGAGACGTGGGGACCGACATGCCAGGAATGTTGTAAAATATTACATCCCAGAAGTTAGGTTTCTTTGGCTTAGGATATACAACGTTATAGACGTATCTAATGTCCCCATCGAGAAGCAGGCGACGACACGCCAGAATATTGTAATACATTACATCCGAGATGTTAGGTTGCCTTAGGCTAGGATATACAACGTTATAGACGTATAGAATGCTCCCACCGAGATGTAGGCACCGACATGCCACGAATGTTGTAAAATATTACATCCCAGAAGTTAGGTTTCTTTGGGTTAGGATATACAACGTTATAGACATATAGAATGTTCCCACCGAGAAATAGGGGCCGACGGGACAGGAATGTTGTAAAATAT
The DNA here is from genome assembly GCA_963969225.1 of Xylocopa violacea. NCBI lineage: Eukaryota > Metazoa > Arthropoda > Insecta > Hymenoptera > Apidae > Xylocopa > Xylocopa violacea. The sequence continues at coordinate 225,880 of CAXAJV010000197.1, read as the reverse complement.
TATACCCGAGATGTTAGGTTCCCTTAGGTTAGGATATACAACGTTATAGGCGTATAGAAAGTTCCCACGGAGATGTAGGGACCGACATGCCATGAATGTTGTAAAATATTACATCCGAGATGTTACATTGCTTTAGGTTAGGATATATTTCGTTATAGACTAATATAATGTTCCCACCGAGATCTAGGGACCGACATGCCAGGAATGTTGTAAAATATTACATCCGAGATGTTATTTTGCCATAGGCTAGGACATATATCGTTATAGACGTATACAATGTTCCCACCGAGAAGTAGGGACGGACGCGTCAGGAATGTTGTAATATATTACATCCCAGATGTTAGGTTGCGTTAGGTTAGGATATACAACGTTATAGACGTATATAATGTCCCCATCGAGAAGCAGGCGACGACACGCCAGAATGTTGTAAAATGTTACACCCGAGATGTTAGCTTCCCTTAGGTTAGCATATACAACGTTATAGACGTATATAATTTTCCTACCGAGAAGTAGGGACCGACATGCCAGGAATGTTGTAAAATATTACATACGAGATGTTAGATTGCTTTGGGTTAGGATATACAACGTTATAAACGTATATAATGTCCCCATCGAGAAGCAGGCGACGACGCGTCAGGAATGTTGTAAAATATTACACCCGAGATGTTAGGTTCCCTTAGGTTAGGATATACAACGTTATAGACATATAGAATGTTCCCACCGAGAAATAGGGGCCGACGGGACAGGAATGTTGTAAAATATTACACCCGAGATGTTAGATTCCCTTAGGTTAGGATATACAACGTTATAAACGTATAGAAAGTTCCCACGGAGATGTAGCGGCCGACATGCCAGGAATGTTGTAAAATATTGCATCCGAGATATTACGTTGCTTTAGGTTAGGATATATATCGTTATAGACTTATATAATGTTCCCACCGAGACGTGGGGACCGACATGCCAGGAATGTTGTAAAATATTACATCCCAGAAGTTTGGTTTCTTTGGGTTAGGCTATACAACGTTATAGACGTATCTAATGTCCCCATCGAGAAGCAGGCGACGACACGCCAGAATGTTGTAATACATTACATGCTCTATGTTAGGTTGCCTTAGGCTAGGATATATAACGTGATAGACGTATATAATGTTCCCACCGAGAAGTAAGGACCGAAATGTAAGGAATGTTGTAAAATATTACACCCGAGATGTTAGGTTCCCTTAGGTTAGCATATACAACGTTATAGACGTATATAATGTTCCCACCAAGAAGTAGGGACCGACGCGTCAGGAATGTTGTAAAATAAAACATCCCAGATGTTAGGTTGCTTTAGGTTAGGATATACAACGTTATAGACGTATATAATGTCCCCTTCGAGGAGCAGGCGACGACACGCCAGAATGTTGTAAAATATTACATTCGACATGTTAGGTTGCCTTAGGCTAGGATATGTAACGTTATAGACTTATATAATGTTCCCACCGAGACGTGGGGACCGACATGCCAGGAATGTTGTAAAATATTACATCCCAGAAGTTAGGTTGCTTTGGGTTAGGATATACAACGTTATAGACGTATATAATGTCCCCATCGAGAAGCAGGCGACGACACGCCAGGAATGTTGTAAAATATTACATCCGAGTTGTTAGGTTGCCTTAGTCTAGGACATATATCGTTATAGACGTATACAATTGTCCCACCGAGAAGTAGGGACCGACGCGTCAGGAATGTTGTAAAATATTACATCCCAGATGTTAGGTTGCGTTAGGTTAAGATATACAACGTTATAGACGTATGTAATGTCCCCTTCGAGAAGCAGGCGACGACACGCCAGAATGTTGTAAAATATTACATCCGATATGCTAGGTTGCCTTAGGCTAGGATATACAACGTTATAGACGTATATAATATTCCCACCGAGAAATAGGGGCCGACGCGTCAGGAATGTTGTAAAATATTACATCCGATATGCTAGGTTGCCTTAGGCTAGGATATACAACGTTATAGACGTATATAATATTCCCACCGAGAAATAGGGGCCGACGCGTCAGGAATGTTGTAAAATATTACACCCGAGATGTTAGGTTCCCTTAGATTAGCATATACAACGTTATAGAGGTATATAATGTTCCCATCGAGAAGCAGGCGACGACACGCCAGAATGTTGTAAAATATTACATCCGATATGTTACGTTGCCTTATGCTACGATATATATCGTTATAGACGTATATAATGTTCCCACCGAGAGGTAGGGACCGACGCGTCAGGAATGTTGTAAAATAAAACATCCGAGATGTTAGGTTGCTTTATGTTAGGATATATATCGTTATAGACTTATATAATGTTCCCACCGAGGCGTGGGGACCGACATGCCAGGAATGTTGTAAAATATTACATCCCAGAAGTTAGGTTTCTTTGGGTTAGGATATACAACGTTATAGACGTATCTAGTGTCCCCATCGAGAAGCAGGCGACGACACGCCAGAATGTTGTAATACATTACATCTGATATGTTAGGTTGCCTTAGGCTAGGATATATAACGTGATAGACGTATATAATGTTCCCACCGAGAAGTAAGGACCGAAATGCCAGGAATGTTGTAAAATATTACACCCGAGATGTTAGGTTCCCTTAGGTTAGCATATACAACGTTATAGACGTATATAATGTTCCCACCGAGAAGTAGGGACCGACGCGTCAGGAATGTTGTAAAATAAAACATCCGAGATGTTAGGTTGCTTTATGTTAGGATATATATCGTTATAGACTTATATAATGTTCCCACCGAGACGTGGGGACCGACATGCCAGGAATGTTGTAAAATGTTACATCCCAGAAGTTAGATTGCTTTGGGTGAGGATATACAACGTTATAGACGTATATAATGTCCCCATCGAGAAGCAGGCGACGACACGCCAGAATGTTGTAAAATATTACATCCGAGATGTTAGGTTCCCTTAGGTTAGGATATACAACGTTATAGACGTATCTAATGTCCCCATTGAGAAGCAGGCGACGACACGTCAGAATGTTGTGAAATGTTACATCCGATATGCTAGGTTGCCTTAAGCTAGGATATATAACGTGATAGACGTATATAATGTTCCCACCGAGAAATAGGCGCCGACGCGTCAGGAATGTTGTAAAATATGACATCCCAGATGTTAGGTTGCGTGAGGTTAAGATATACAACGTTATAGACGTATATAATGTCCACCTTCGAGAAGCAGGCGACGACACGCCAGAATGTTGTAAAATGTTACACCCGAGATGTTAGCTTCCCTTAGGTTAGCATATACAACGTTATAGACGTATATAATGTTCCCACCGAGAAGTAGGGACCGACATGCCAGGAATGTTGTAAAATATTACATAGGAGATGTTAGGTTGCTTTGGGTTATTATATACAACGTTATAGACGTATATAATGTCCCCATCGAGAAGCAGGCGACGACGCGTCAGGAATGTTGTAAAATATTACACCCGAGATGTTAGGTTCCCTTAGGTTAGGATATACAACGTTATAGACATATAGAATGTTCCCACCGAGAAATAGGGGCAGACGGGACAGGAATGTTGTAAAATATTACACCCGAGATGTTAGATTCCCTTAGGTTAGGATATACAACGTTATAGACGTATAGAAAGTTCCCACGGAGATGTAGGGACCGACATGCCAGGAATGTTGTAAAATATTTCATCCCAGAAGTTAGGTTGCTTTGGGTTAGGATATACAACGTTATAGACGTATACAATGTCCCCATCGACAAGCAGGCGACGACACGCCAGAATGTTGTGAAATGTTACATCCCATATGTTAGGTTGCCTTAGGCTAGGATATACAACGTGATAGACGTATATAATGTTCCCACCGAGAAATAGGGGCCGACGCGTCAGGAATGTTGTAAAATATGACATCCCAGATGTTAGGTTGCGTTAGGTTAAGATATACAACGTTATAGACGTATATAATGTCCCCTTCGAGAAGCAGGCGACGACACGCCAGAATGTTGTAAAATGTTACACCCGAGATGTTAGCTTCCCTTAGGTTAGCATATACAACGTTATAGACGTATATAATGTTCCCACCGAGACGTGGGGACCGACATGCCAGGAATGTTGTAAAATATTACATCCCAGAAGTTAGGTTGCTTTGGGTTAGGATATACAACGTTATAGACGTATATAATGTCCCCATCGAGAAGCAGGCGACGACACGCCAGGAATGTTGTAAAATATTACATCCGAGTTGTTAGGTGGCCTTAGTCTTGGACATATATCGTTATAGACGTATACAATGTTCCCACCGAGAAGTAGGGACCGACGCGTCAGGAATGATGTAAAATATTACATCCCAGATGTTAGGTTGCGTTAGGTTAGGATATACAACGTTATAGACGTATGTAATGTCCCCTTCGAGAAGCAGGCGACGACACGCCAGAATGTTGTAAAATATTACATCCGATATGCTAGGTTGCCTTAGGCTAGGATATACAACGTTATAGACGTATATAATATTCCCACCGAGAAATAGGGGCCGACGCGTCAGGAATGTTGTAAAATATTACACCCGAGATGTTAGGTTCCCTTAGATTAGCATATACAACGTTATAGAGGTATATAATGCTCCCATCGAGAAGCAGGCGACGACACGCCAGAATGTTGTAAAATATTACATCCGATATGTTACGTTGCCTTATGCTACGATATATATCGTTATAGACGTATACAATGTTCCCACCGAGAAGTAGGGACCGAAATGCCAGGAATGTTGTAAAATATTACATCCTAGATGTTAGGTTCCCTTAGGATAGGATATACAACGTTATAGACGTATCTAATGTCCCCATCGAGAAGCAGGCGACGACACGCCAGAATGTTGTGAAATGTTACATCCGATATGTTAGGTTGCCTTAGGCTAGGATATATAACGTGATAGACGTATATAATGTTCCCACCGAGAAATAGGGGCCGACGCGTCAGGAATGTTGTAAAATATGACATCCCAGATGTTAGGTTGCGTTAGGTTAAGATATACAACGTAATAGACGTATATAATGTCCCCATCGAGAAGCAGGCGACGACACGCCAGAATGTTGTAAAATATTACATTCGACATGTTAGGTTGCCTTAGGCTAGGATATACAACGTCATAGACGTATAGAATGTTCCCACCGAGATGTAGGGACCGACATGCCAGGAATGTTGTAAAATATTACATCCGAGATGTTAGGTTGCCTTAGGCTAGGACATATATCGTTATAGCCGTATACAATGTTCCCACCGAGAAATTGGGGCCGACGGGTCAGGAATGTTGTAAAATATTACACCCGAGATGTTAGGTTCCCTTAGGTTAGGATATACAACGTTATAGACGTATAGAATGTTCACACCGAGAAATAGGGGCCGACGCGTCAGGAATGTTGTAAAATATTACACCCGAGATGTTAGGTTCCCTTGGGTTAGGATATACAACGTTATAGACGTATAGAATGTTCCCACCGAGAAATTGGGGCCGACGGGTCAGGAATGTTGTAAAATATTACACCCGAGATGTTAGGTTCCCTTAGGTTAGGATATACAACGTTATAGACGTATAGAAAGTTCCCAGCGAGATGTAGGGACCGACATGCCAGGAATGTTGTAAAATATATCATCCCAGAAGTTAGGTTGCTTTGGGTTAGGATATACAACGTTGTAGACGTATATAATGTCCCAATCGAGCAGCAGGTGACGACACGCCAGGAATGTTGTAAAATATTACATCCTAGATGTTAGGTTCCCTTAGGATAGGATATACAACGTTATAGACGTATCTAATGTCCCCATCGAGAAGCAGGCGACGACACGCCAGAATGTTGTGAAATGTTACATCCGATATGTTAGGCTGCCTTAGGCTAGGGTATATAACGTGATAGACGTATATAATGTTCCCACCGAGAAATAGGGGCCGACGCGTCAGGAATGTTGTAAAATATGACATCCCAGATGTTAGGTTGCGTTAGGTTAAGATATACAACGTTATAGACGTATATAATGTCCCCTTCGAGAAGCAGGCGACGACACGCCAGAATGTTGTAAAATGTTACACCCGAGATGTTAGCTTCCCTTAGGTTAGCATATACAACATTATAGACGTATATAATGTTCCTACCGAGAAGTAGGGACCGACATGCCAGGAATGTTGTAAAATATTACATACGAGATGTTAGGTTGCTTTGGGTTAGGATATACAACGTTATAAACGTATATAATGTCCCCATCGAGAAGCAGGAGACGACGCGTCAGGAATGTTGTAAAATATTACACCCGAGATGCTAGGTTCCCTTAGGTTAGGATATACAACGTTATAGACATATAGAATGTTCCCACCGAGAAATAGGGGCCGACGGGACAGGAATGTTGTAAAATATTACACCCGAGATGTTAGGTTCCCTTAGGTTAGGATATACAACGTTATAGATGTATAGAAAGTTCCCACCGAGAAATTGGGGCCGACCGGACAGGAATGTTGTAAAATATTACACCCGAGATGTTAGGTTCCCTTAGGTTAGGATATACAACGTTATAGACGTGTAGAAAGTTCCCAGCGAGATGTAGGGACCGACATGCCAGGAATGTTGTAAAATATTACATCCGAGATGTTACGTTGCTTTAGGTTAGGATATATATCGTTATAGACTAATATAATGTTCCCACCGAGATGTAGGGACCGACATGCCAGGAATGTTGTAAAATATTACATCCGAGATGTTATTTTGCCTTAGGCTAGGACATATATCGTTATAGACGTATACAATGTTCCCACCGAGAAGTAGGGACGGACGCGTCAGGAATGTTGTAATATATTACATCCCAGATGTTAGGTTCCCTTAGGTTAGGATATACAACGTTATGGGCGTATAGAAAGTTCCCACGGAGATGTAGGGACCGACATGCCAGGAATGTTGCAAAATTTTACATCCGAGATGTTACGTTGCTTTAGGTCAGGATATATATCGTTATAGACTTATATAATGTTCCCACCGAGACGTGGGGACCGACATGCCAGGAATGTTGTAAAATATTACATCCCAGAAGTTAGGTTTCTTTGGGTTAGGATATACAACGTTATAGACGTATCTAATGTCCCCATCGAGAAGCAGGCGACGACACGCCAGAATGTTGTAATACATTACATCCGATATGTTAGGTTGCCTTAGGCTAGGATATATAACGTGATAGACGTATATAATATTCCCACCGAGAAGTAAGGACCGAAATGCCAGGAATGTTGTAAAATAATACACCCGAGATGTTAGGTTCCCTTAGGTTAGGATATACAACGTTATAGACGTATAGAATGTTCCCACCGAGAAATTGGGGCCGACGGGTCAGGAATGTTGTAAAATATTACACCCGAGATGTTAGGTTCCCTTAGGTTAGGATATACAACGTTATAGACGTATAGAAAGTTCCCAGCGAGATGTAGGGACCGACATGCCAGGAATGTTGTAAAATATTACATCCCAGAAGTTAGGTTGCTTTGGGTTAGGATATACAACGTTATAGACGTATACAATGTCCCCACCGAGAAGCAGGCGACGACACGCCAGGAATGATGTAAAATATTACATCCGAGATGTTAGGTTGCCTTAGGCTAGGATATACAACGTTATAGACGTATAGAATGTTCCCACCGAGATGTAGGGACCGACATGCCAGGAATGTTGTAAAATATTACATCCGAGTTGTTAGGTTGCTTTAGGTTAGGATATATATCGTTATAGACTTATATAATGTTCCCACCGAGACGTGGGGACCGACATGCCAGGAATGTTGTAAAATATTACATCCGAGTTGTTAGGTTGCTTTAGGTTAGGATATATATCGTTATAGACTTATATAATGTTCCCACCGAGACGTGGGAACCGACATGCCAGGAATGTTGTAAAATATTACATCCCAGAAGTTAGGTTTCTTTGGGTTAGGATATACAACGTTATAGACGTATATAATGTCCCCATCGAGAAGCAGGCGACGACGCGCCAGGAATGTTGTAAAATATTACATCCGAGATGTTAGGTTCCCTTAGGTTAGGATATACAACGTTATAGACATATATAATGTCCCCTTCGAGAAGCAGGCGACGACACGCCAGAATGTTGTAAAATATTACATTCGACATGTTAGGTTGCCTTAGGCTAGGATATACAACGTCATAGACGTATAGAATGTTCCCACCGAGATGTAGGGACCGACATGCCAGGAATGTTGTAAAATATTACATCCGAGATGTTAGGTTGCCTTAGGCTAGGACATATATCGTTATAGCCGTATACAATATTCCCACCGAGAAATTGGGGCCGACGGGTCAGGAATGTTGTAAAATATTACACCCGAGATGTTAGGTTCCCTTAGGTTAGGATATACAACGTTATAGACGTATAGAAAGTTCCCAGCGAGATGTAGGGACCGACATGCCAGGAATGTTGTAAAATATATCATCCCAGAAGTTAGGTTGCTTTGGGTTAGGATATACAACGTTGTAGACGTATATAATGTCCCAATCGAGCAGCAGGTGACGACACGCCAGGAATGTTGTAAAATATTACATCCTAGATGTTAGGTTCCCTTAGGATAGGATATACAACGTTATAGACGTATCTAATGTCCCCATCGAGAAGCAGGCGACGACACGCCAGAATGTTGTGAAATGTTACATCCGATATGTTAGGCTGCCTTAGGCTAGGGTATATAACGTGATAGACGTATATAATGTTCCCACCGAGAAATAGGGGCCGACGCGTCAGGAATGTTGTAAAATATGACATCCCAGATGTTAGGTTGCGTTAGGTTAAGATATACAACGTTATAGACGTATATAATGTCCCCTTCGAGAAGCAGGCGACGACACGCCAGAATGTTGTAAAATGTTACACCCGAGATGTTAGCTTCCCTTAGGTTAGCATATACAACATTATAGACGTATATAATGTTCCTACCGAGAAGTAGGGACCGACATGCCAGGAATGTTGTAAAATATTACATACGAGATGTTAGGTTGCTTTGGGTTAGGATATACAACGTTATAAACGTATATAATGTCCCCATCGAGAAGCAGGAGACGACGCGTCAGGAATGTTGTAAAATATTACACCCGAGATGCTAGGTTCCCTTAGGTTAGGATATACAACGTTATAGACATATAGAATGTTCCCACCGAGAAATAGGGGCCGACGGGACAGGAATGTTGTAAAATATTACACCCGAGATGTTAGGTTCCCTTAGGTTAGGATATACAACGTTATAGATGTATAGAAAGTTCCCACCGAGAAATTGGGGCCGACCGGACAGGAATGTTGTAAAATATTACACCCGAGATGTTAGGTTCCCTTAGGTTAGGATATACAACGTTATAGACGTGTAGAAAGTTCCCAGCGAGATGTAGGGACCGACATGCCAGGAATGTTGTAAAATATTACATCCGAGATGTTACGTTGCTTTAGGTTAGGATATATATCGTTATAGACTAATATAATGTTCCCACCGAGATGTAGGGACCGACATGCCAGGAATGTTGTAAAATATTACATCCGAGATGTTATTTTGCCTTAGGCTAGGACATATATCGTTATAGACGTATACAATGTTCCCACCGAGAAGTAGGGACGGACGCGTCAGGAATGTTGTAATATATTACATCCCAGATGTTAGGTTCCCTTAGGTTAGGATATACAACGTTATGGGCGTATAGAAAGTTCCCACGGAGATGTAGGGACCGACATGCCAGGAATGTTGCAAAATTTTACATCCGAGATGTTACGTTGCTTTAGGTCAGGATATATATCGTTATAGACTTATATAATGTTCCCACCGAGACGTGGGGACCGACATGCCAGGAATGTTGTAAAATATTACATCCCAGAAGTTAGGTTTCTTTGGGTTAGGATATACAACGTTATAGACGTATCTAATGTCCCCATCGAGAAGCAGGCGACGACACGCCAGAATGTTGTAATACATTACATCCGATATGTTAGGTTGCCTTAGGCTAGGATATATAACGTGATAGACGTATATAATATTCCCACCGAGAAGTAAGGACCGAAATGCCAGGAATGTTGTAAAATAATACACCCGAGATGTTAGGTTCCCTTAGGTTAGGATATACAACGTTATAGACGTATAGAATGTTCCCACCGAGAAATTGGGGCCGACGGGTCAGGAATGTTGTAAAATATTACACCCGAGATGTTAGGTTCCCTTAGGTTAGGATATACAACGTTATAGACGTATAGAAAGTTCCCAGCGAGATGTAGGGACCGACATGCCAGGAATGTTGTAAAATATTACATCCCAGAAGTTAGGTTGCTTTGGGTTAGGATATACAACGTTATAGACGTATACAATGTCCCCACCGAGAAGCAGGCGACGACACGCCAGGAATGATGTAAAATATTACATCCGAGATGTTAGGTTGCCTTAGGCTAGGATATACAACGTTATAGACGTATAGAATGTTCCCACCGAGATGTAGGGACCGACATGCCAGGAATGTTGTAAAATATTACATCCGAGTTGTTAGGTTGCTTTAGGTTAGGATATATATCGTTATAGACTTATATAATGTTCCCACCGAGACGTGGGGACCGACATGCCAGGAATGTTGTAAAATATTACATCCGAGTTGTTAGGTTGCTTTAGGTTAGGATATATATCGTTATAGACTTATATAATGTTCCCACCGAGACGTGGGGACCGACATGCCAGGAATGTTGTAAAATATTACATCCCAGAAGTTAGGTTTCTTTGGGTTAGGATATACAACGTTATAGACGTATATAATGTCCCCATCGAGAAGCAGGCGACGACGCGCCAGGAATGTTGTAAAATATTACATCCGAGATGTTAGGTTCCCTTAGGTTAGGATATACAACGTTATAGACATATATAATGTCCCCTTCGAGAAGCAGGCGACGACACGCCAGAATGTTGTAAAATATTACATTCGACATGTTAGGTTGCCTTAGGCTAGGATATACAACGTCATAGACGTATAGAATGTTCCCACCGAGATGTAGGGACCGACATGCCAGGAATGTTGTAAAATATTACATCCGAGATGTTAGGTTGCCTTAGGCTAGGACATATATCGTTATAGCCGTATACAATATTCCCACCGAGAAATTGGGGCCGACGGGTCAGGAATGTTGTAAAATATTACACCCGAGATGTTAGGTTCCCTTAGGTTAGGATATACAACGTTATAGACGTAGAGAATGTTCACACCGAGAAGTAGGGACCGAAATGCCAGGAATGTTGTAAAATATTACACCCGAGATGTTAGGTTCCCTTAGGTTAGGATATACAACGTTATAGACGTATCTAATGTCCCCATCGAGAAGCAGGCGACGACACGCCAGGATGTTGTACAACATTACATCCGATAAGTTAGGTTGCCTTAGGCTAGGATATATAACGTGAGAGACGTATATAATGTTCCCACCGAGAAGTAGGGACCGAAATGCCAGGAATGTTGTAAAATATTACACCCGAGATGTTAGGTTGCCTTAGGCTAGGATATACAACGTTATAGACGTATAGAATGTTCGCACCGAGATGTAGGGACCGACATGCCAGGAATGTTGTAAAATATTACATCCGAGTTGTTAGGTTGCTTTAGGTTAGGATATATATCGTTATAGACTTATATAATGTTCCCACCGAGACGTGGGGACCGACATGCCAGGAATGTTGTAAAATATTACATCCCAGAAGTTAGGTTTCTTTGGGTTAGGATATACAACGTTATAGACGTATATAATGTCCCCATCGAGAAGCAGGCGACGACACGCCAGGAATGTTGTAAAATATTACATCCGAGATGTTAGGTTGCCTTAGGCTAGGATATACAACGTTATAGACGTATAGAATGTTCCCACCGAGAAGCAGGCGGCGACACGCCATGAATGTTGTAAAATATTACATCCTAGATGATAGGTTCCCTTGGGATAGGATATACAACGTTATAGACGTATCTAATGTCCCCATCGAGAAGCAGGCGACGACACGCCAGAATGTTGTAAAATATTACATCCGAGATATTAGGTTCCCTTAGGTTAGGATATACAACGTTATAGACGTATATAATGTCCCCATCGAGAAGCAGGCGACGACACGCCAGGAATGTGTTAAAATATTACATCCGAGATGTTAGGTTGCCTTAGGCTAGGATATACAACGTTATAGACGTATAGAATGTTCCCACCGAGAAGAAGGGACCGACATGCCAGGAATGTTGTGAAATATTACATTCGAGTTATTAGGTTGCTTTAGGTGAGGATATATATCGTTATAGACTTATATAATGTTTCCACCGAGACGTGGGGACCGACATGCCAGGCATGTTGTAAAATATTACATCCCAGAAGTTAGGTTTCTTTGGGTTAGGATATACAACGTTATAGACGTATATAATGTCCCCATCGAGAAGCAGGCGACGACACGCCAAGAATGTTGTAAAATATTACATCCTAGATGTTAGGTTCCCTTAGCGTAGGATATACAATGTTATAGACGTATATAATGTCCCCTTCGAGAAGCAGGCGACGACACGCCAGAATGTTGTAAAATACTACATCCGAGATGTTAGGTTGCCTTAGGCTAGGATATACAACGTTATAGACGTATAGAATGTTCCCACCGAGATGTAGGGACCGACATGCCAGGAATGTTGTAAAATATTACATCCGAGTTGTTAGGTTGCTTTAGGTTAGGATATATATCGTTATAGACTTATATAATGTTCCCACCGAGACGTGGGGACCGACATGCCAGGAATGTTGTAAAATATTACATCCGAGTTGTTAGGTTGCTTTAGGTTAGGATATATATCGTTATAGACTTATATAATGTTCCCACCGAGACGTGGGGACCGACATGCCAGGAATGTTGTAAAATATTACATCCCAGAAGTTAGGTTTCTTTGGGTTAGGATATACAACGTTATAGACGTATATAATGTCCCCATCGAGAAGCAGGCGACGACGCGCCAGGAATGTTGTAAAATATTACATCCCAGAAGTTAGGTTTCTTTGGGTTAGGATATACAACGTTATAGACGTATATAATGTCCCCATCGAGAAGCAGGCGACGACACGCCATGAATGTTGTAAAATATTACATACTAGATGTTAGGTTCCCTTAGGATAGGATATACAACGTTATAGACGTATCTAATGTCCCCATCGAGAAGCAGGCGACGACACGCCAGAATGTTGTAAAATATTACATCCGAGATATTAGGTTCCCTTAGGTTAGGATATACAACGTTATAGACGTATATAATGTCCCCATCGAGAAGCAGGCGATGACACGCCAGGAATGTGTTAATATATTACATCCGAGATGTTAGGTTGCCTTAGGCTAGGATATACAACGTTATAGACGTATAGAATGTTCCCACCGAGAAGAAGGGACCGACATGCCAGGAATGTTGTGAAATATTACATCCGAGTTGTTAGGTTGCTTTAGGTTAGGATATATATCGTTATAGACTTATATAATGTTCCCACCGAGACGTGGGGACCGACATGCCAGGAATGTTGTAAAATATTACATCCCAGAAGTTAGGTTTCTTTGGGTTAGGATATACAACGTTATAGACGTATATAATGTCCCCATCGAGAAGCAGGCGACGACACGCCAGGAATGTTGTAAAATATTACATCCGAGATGTTAGGTTGCCTTAGGCTAGGATATACAACGTTATAGACGTATAGAATGTTCCCACCGAGAAGCAGGCGACGACACGCCATGAATGTTGTAAAATATTAGATCCTAGATGTTAGGTTCCCTTAGGATAGGATATACAACGTTATAGACGTATCTAATGTCCCCATCGAGAAGCAGGCGACGACACGCCAGAATGTTGTAAAATATTACATTCGACATGTTAGGTTGCCTTAGGCTAGGATATACAACGTCATAGACGTATAGAATGTTCCCACCGAGATGTAGGGACCGACATGCTAGGAATGTTGTAAAATATTACATCCGAGATGTTAGGTTGCCTTAGGCTAGGACATATATCGTTATAGCCGTATACAATGTTCCCACCGAGAAATTGGTGCCGACGGGTCAGGAATGTTGTAAAATATTACACCCGAGATGTTAGGTTCCCTTAGGTTAGGATATACAACGTTATAGACGTAGAGAATGTTCACACCGAGAAATAGGGGCCGACGCGTCAGGAATGTTGTAAAATATTACACCCGAGATGTTAGGTTGCCTTAGGCTAGGATATACAACGTTATAGACGTATAGAATGTTCCCACCGAGATGTAGGGACCGACATGCCAGGAATGTTGTAAAATATTACATCCGAGTTGTTGGGTTGCTTTGGGTTAGGATATATATCATTATAGACTTATATAATGTTCCCACCGAGACGTGGGGGCCGACATGCCAGGAATGTTGTAAAATATTACATCCCAGAAGTTAGGTTTCTTTGGGTTAGGATATACAACGTTATACACGTATATAATGTCCCCATCGAGAAGCAGGCGACGACACGCCAGGAATGTTGTAAAATATTACATCCTAGATGTTAGGTTCCCTTAGGATAGGATATACAACGTTATAGACGTATATAATGTTCCCATCGAGAAGCAGGCGACGACACGCCAGGAATGTTGTAAAATATTACATCCTAGATGTTAGGTTCCCTTAGGATAGGATATACAAAGTTATAGACGTATCTAATGTCCCCATCGAGAAGCAGGCGACGACACGCCAGAATGTTGTAATACATTACATCCGATATGTTAGGTTGCCTTAGGCTAGGATATATAACGTGATAGACGTATATAATGTTCCCACCGAGAAATTGGGGCCGACATGCCAGGAATATTGTCAAATATTACATCCGAGATGTTACGTTGCTTTAGGTTAGGATATATATCGTTATAGACTTATATAATGTTCCCACCGAGACGTGGGGACCGACATGCCAGGAATGTTGTAAAATATTACATCCCAGAAGTTAGGTTTCTTTGGGTTAGGATATACAACGTTATAGACGTATCTAATGTCCCCATCGAGAAGCAGGCGACGACACGCCAGAATGTTGTAATACATTACATCCGATATGTTAGGTTGCCTTAGGCTAGGATATATAACGTGATAGACGTATATAATGTTCCCACCGAGAAATTGGGGCCGACGGGTCAGGAATGTTGTAAAATATTACACCCGAGATGTTAGGGTCCCTTAGGTTAGGATATACAACGTTATAGACGTATAGAATGTTCCCACCGAGATGTAGGGACCGACATGCCAGGAATGTTGTAAAATATTACATCCGAGATGTTAGGTTGCCTTAGGCTAGGACATATATCGTTATAGCCGTATACAATGTTCCCACCGAGAAATTGGGGCCGACGGGTCAGGAATGTTGTAAAATATTACACCCGAGATGTTAGGTTCCCTTAGGTTAGGATATACAACGTTATAGACGTATAGAAAGTTCCCAGCGAGATGTAGGGACCGACATGCCAGGAATGTTGTAAAATATATCATCCCAGAAGTTAGGTTGCTTTGGGTTAGGATATACAACGTTGTAGACGTATATAATGTCCCCATCGAGCAGCAGGTGACGACACGCCAGGAATGTTGTAAAATATTACATCCTAGATGTTAGGTTCCCTTAGGATAGGATATACAACGTTATAGACGTATCTAATGTCCCCATCGAGAAGCAGGCGACGACACGCCAGAATGTTGTGAAATGTTACATCCGATATGTTAGGCTGCCTTAGGCTAGGGTATATAACGTGATAGACGTATATAATGTTCCCACCGAGAAATAGGGGCCGACGCGTCAGGAATGTTGTAAAATATGACATCCCAGATGTTAGGTTGCGTTAGGTTAAGATATACAACGTTATAGACGTATATAATGTCCCCTTCGAGAAGCAGGCGACGACACGCCAGAATGTTGTAAAATGTTACACCCGAGATGTTAGCTTCCCTTAGGTTAGCATATACAACGTTATAGACGTATATCATGTTCCCACCGAGAAGTAGGGACCGACATGCCAGGAATGTTGTAAAATATTACATACGAGATGTTAGGTTGCTTTGGGTTAGGATATACAACGTTATAGACGTATATAATGTCCCCATCGAGAAGCAGGCGACGACGCGTCAGGAATGTTGTAAAATATTACACCCGAGATGTTAGGTTCCCTTAGGTTAGGATATACAACGTTATAGACATATAGAATATTCCCACCGAGAAATAGGGGCCGACGGGACAGGAATGTTGTAAAATATTACACCCGATATGTTAGATTCCCTTAGGTTAGGATATACAACGTTATAGACGTATAGAAAGTTCCCACGGAGATGTAGGGGCCGACATGCCAGGAATGTTGTAAAATATTACATCCGAGATGTTACGTTGCTTTAGGTTAGGATATATATCGTTATAGACTAATATAATGTTCCCACCGAGATGTAGGGACCGACATGCCAGGAATGTTGTAAAATATTACATCCGAGATGTTATTTTGCCTTAGGCTAGGACATATATCGTTATAGACGTATACAATGTTCCCACCGAGAAGTAGGGACGGACGCGTCAGGAATGTTGTAATATATTACATCCCAGATGTTAGGTTGCGTTAGGTTAGGATATACAACGTTATAGACGTATATAATGTCCCCATCGAGAAGCAGGCGACGACACGCCAGAATGTTGTAAAACATTACATCCGATATGTTGGGTTGCCTTAGGCTAGGATATATAACGTGGGAGACGTATATAATGTTCCCACCGAGAAGTAGGGACCGAAATGCCAGGAATGTTGTAAAATATTACACCCGAGATGTTAGGTTGCCTTAGGCTAGGATATACAACGTTATAGACGTATAGAATGTTCCCACTGAGATGTAGGGACCGACATGCCAGGAATGTTGTAAAATATTACATCCGAGTTGTTAGGTTGCTTTGGGTTAGGATATATATCGTTATAGACTTATATAATGTTCCCACCGAGACGTGGGGGCCGACATGCCAGGAATGTTGTAAAATATTACATCCCAGAAGTTAGGTTTCTTTGGGTTAGGATATACAACGTTATAGACCTATATAATGTCCCCATCGAGAAGCAGGCGACGACACGCCAGGAATGTTGTAAAATATTACATCCTAGATGTTAGGTTCCCTTAGGATAGGATATACAACTTTATAGACGTATCTAATGTCCCCATCGAGAAGCAGGCGACGACAAGCCAGAAGGTTGTGAAATGTTACATCCGATATGTTAGGTTGCCTTAGGCTAGGATATGTAACGTGATAGACGTATATAATGTTCCCACCGAGAAATAGGGGCCGACGCGTCAGGAATGTTGTAAAAAATGACATCCCAGATGTTAGGTTGCGTTAGGTTAAGATATACAACGTTATAGACGTATATAATGTCCCCTTCGAGAAGCAGGCGACGACACGCCAGAATGTTGTAAAATGTTACACCCGAGATGTTAGCTTCCCTTAGGTTAGCATATACAACATTATAGACGTATATAATGTTCCTACCGAGAAGTAGGGACCGACATGCCAGGAATGTTGTAAAATATTACATACGAGATGTTAGGTTGCTTTGGGTTAGGATATACAACGTTATAAACGTATATAATGTCCCCATCGAGAAGCAGGAGACGACGCGTCAGGAATGTTGTAAAATATTACACCCGAGATGCTAGGTTCCCTTAGGTTAGGATATACAACGTTATAGACATATAGAATGTTCCCACCGAGAAATAGGGGCCGACGGGACAGGAATGTTGTAAAATATTACACCCGAGATGTTACGTTCCCTTAGGTTAGGATATACAACGTTATAGATGTATAGAAAGTTCCCACCGAGAAATTGGGGCCGACCGGACAGGAATGTTGTAAAATATTACACCCGAGATGTTAGGTTCCCTTAGGTTAGGATATACAACGTTATAGACGTGTAGAAAGTTCCCAGCGAGATGTAGGGACCGACATGCCAGGAATGTTGTAAAATATTACATCCGA
This sequence comes from Xylocopa violacea, assembly GCA_963969225.1. NCBI lineage: Eukaryota > Metazoa > Arthropoda > Insecta > Hymenoptera > Apidae > Xylocopa > Xylocopa violacea. The sequence continues at coordinate 207,811 of CAXAJV010000197.1, read as the reverse complement.
GATGTTACGTTGCTTTAGGTTAGGATATATATCGTTATAGACTAATATAATGTTCCCACCGAGATGTAGGGACCGACATGCCAGGAATGTTGTAAAATATTACATCCGAGATGTTATTTTGCCTTAGGCTAGGACATATATCGTTATAGACGTATACAATGTTCCCACCGAGAAGTAGGGACGGACGCGTCAGGAATGTTGTAATATATTACATCCCAGATGTTAGGTTCCCTTAGGCTAGGATATACAACGTTATAGACGTATAGAAAGTTCCCAGCGAGATGTAGGGACCGACATGCCAGGAATGTTGTAAAATATTACATCCCAGAAGTTAGGTTGCTTTGGGTTAGGATATACAACGTTATAGACGTATACAATATCCCAATCGAGAAGCAGGCGACGACACGCCAGGAATGATGTAAAATATTACATCCGAGATGTTAGGTTGCCTTAGGCTAGGATATACAACGTTATAGACGTATAGAATGTTCCCACCGAGATGTAGGGACCGACATGCCACGAATGTTGTAAAATATTACATCCCAGAAGTTAGGTTTCTTTGGGTTAGGATATACAACGTTATAGACATATAGAATGTTCCCACCGAGAAATAGGGGCCGACGGGACAGGAATGTTGTAAAATATTACACCCGAGATGTTAGGTTCCCTTAGGTTAGGATATACAACGTTATGGGCGTATAGAAAGTTCCCACGGAGATGTAGGGACCGACATGCCAGGAATGTTGTAAAATTTTACATCCGAGATGTTACGTTGCTTTAGGTCAGGATATATATCGTTATAGACTTATATAATGTTCCCACCGAGACGTGGGGACCGACATGCCAGGAATGTTGTAAAATATTACATCCCAGAAGTTAGGTTTCTTTGGGTTAGGATATACAACGTTATAGACGTATCTAATGTCCCCATCGAGAAGCAGGCGACGACACGCCAGAATGTTGTAATACATTACATCCGATATGTTAGGTTGCCTTAGGCTAGGATATATAACGTGATAGACGTATATAATATTCCCACCGAGAAGTAAGGACCGAAATGCCAGGAATGTTGTAAAATAATACACCCGAGATGTTAGGTTCCCTTAGGTTAGGATATACAACGTTATAGACGTATAGAATGTTCCCACCGAGAAATTGGGGCCGACGGGTCAGGAATGTTGTAAAATATTACACCCGAGATGTTAGGTTCCCTTAGGTTAGGATACACAACGTTATAGACGTATAGAAAGTTCCCAGCGAGATGTAGGGACCGACATGCCAGGAATGTTGTAAAATATTACATCCCAGAAGTTAGGTTGCTTTGGGTTAGGATATACAACGTTATAGACGTATACAATGTCCCCACCGAGAAGCAGGCGACGACACGCCAGGAATGATGTAAAATATTACATCCGAGATGTTAGGTTGCCTTAGGCTAGGATATACAACGTTATAGACGTATAGAATGTTCCCACCGAGATGTAGGGACCGACATGCCACGAATGTTGTAAAATATTACATCCCAGAAGTTAGGTTTCTTTGGGTTAGGATATACAACGTTATAGACATATAGAATGTTCCCACCGAGAAATAGGGGCCGACGGGACAGGAATGTTGTAAAATATTACACCCGAGATGTTAGGTTCCCTTAGGTTAGGATATACAACGTTATGGGCGTATAGAAAGTTCCCACGGAGATGTAGGGACCGACATGCCAGGAATGTTGTAAAATTTTACATCCGAGATGTTACGTTGCTTTAGGTCAGGATATATATCGTTATAGACTTATATAATGTTCCCACCGAGACGTGGGGACCGACATGCCAGGAATGTTGTAAAATATTACATCCCAGAAGTTAGGTTTCTTTGGGTTAGGATATACAACGTTATAGACGTATCTAATGTCCCCATCGAGAAGCAGGCGACGACACGCCAGAATGTTGTAATACATTACATCCGATATGTTAGGTTGCCTTAGGCTAGGATATATAACGTGATAGACGTATATAATATTCCCACCGAGAAGTAAGGACCGAAATGCCAGGAATGTTGTAAAATAATACACCCGAGATGTTAGGTTCCCTTAGGTTAGGATATACAACGTTATAGACGTATAGAATGTTCCCACCGAGAAATTGGGGCCGACGGGTCAGGAATGTTGTAAAATATTACACCCGAGATGTTAGGTTCCCTTAGGTTAGGATACACAACGTTATAGACGTATAGAAAGTTCCCAGCGAGATGTAGGGACCGACATGCCAGGAATGTTGTAAAATATTACATCCCAGAAGTTAGGTTGCTTTGGGTTAGGATATACAACGTTATAGACGTATACAATGTCCCCACCGAGAAGCAGGCGACGACACGCCAGGAATGATGTAAAATATTACATCCGAGATGTTAGGTTGCCTTAGGCTAGGATATACAACGTTATAGACGTATAGAATGTTCCCACCGAGATGTAGGGACCGACATGCCACGAATGTTGTAAAATATTACATCCCAGAAGTTAGGTTTCTTTGGGTTAGGATATACAACGTTATAGACATATAGAATGTTCCCACCGAGAAATAGGGGCCGACGGGACAGGAATGTTGTAAAATATTACACCCGAGATGTTAGGTTCCCTTAGGGTAGGATATACAACGTTATGGGCGTATAGAAAGTTCCCACGGAGATGTAGGGACCGACATGCCAGGAATGTTGTAAAATTTTACATCCGAGATGTTACGTTGCTTTAGGTCAGGATATATATCGTTATAGACTTATATAATGTTCCCACCGAGACGTGGGGACCGACATGCCAGGAATGTTGTAAAATATTACATCCCAGAAGTTAGGTTTCTTTGGGTTAGGATATACAACGTTATAGACGTATCTAATGTCCCCATCGAGAAGCAGGCGACGACACGCCAGAATGTTGTAATACATTACATCCGATATGTTAGGTTGCCTTAGGCTAGGATATATAACGTGATAGACGTATATAATATTCCCACCGAGAAGTAAGGACCGAAATGCCAGGAATGTTGTAAAATAATACACCCGAGATGTTAGGTTCCCTTAGGTTAGGATATACAACGTTATAGACGTATAGAATGTTCCCACCGAGAAATTGGGGCCGACGGGTCAGGAATGTTGTAAAATATTACACCCGAGATGTTAGGTTCCCTTAGGTTAGGATACACAACGTTATAGACGTATAGAAAGTTCCCAGCGAGATGTAGGGACCGACATGCCAGGAATGTTGTAAAATATTACATCCCAGAAGTTAGGTTGCTTTGGGTTAGGATATACAACGTTATAGACGTATACAATGTCCCCACCGAGAAGCAGGCGACGACACGCCAGGAATGATGTAAAATATTACATCCGAGATGTTAGGTTGCCTTAGGCTAGGATATACAACGTTATAGACGTATAGAATGTTCCCACCGAGAAGCAGGCGACGACACGCCATGAATGTTGTAAAATATTACATCCTAGATGTTAGGTTCCCTTAGGATAGGATATACAACGTTATAGACGTATCTAATGTCCCCATCGAGAAGCAGGCGGCGACACGCCAGAATGTTGTAAAATATTACATTCGACATGTTAGGTTCCCTTAGGTTAGGATATACAACGTTATAGACGTAGAGAATGTTCACACCGAGAAATAGGGGCCGACGCGTCAGGAATGTTGTAAAATATTACACCCGAGATGTTAGGTTGCCTTAGGCTAGGATATACAACGTTATAGACGTATAGAATGTTCCCACCGAGATGTAGGGACCGACATGCCAGGAATGTTGTAAAATATTGCATGCGAGTTGTTGGGTTGCTTTGGGTTAGGATATATATCATTATAGACTTATATAATGTTCCCACCGAGACGTGGGGGCCGACATGCCAGGAATGTTGTAAAATATTACATCCCAGAAGTTAGGTTTCTTTGGGTTAGGATATACAACGTTATACACGTATATAATGTCCCCATCGAGAAGCAGGCGACGACACGCCAGGAATGTTGTAAAATATTACATCCTAGATGTTAGGTTCCCTTAGGATAGGATATACAACGTTATAGACGTATATAATGTTCCCATCGAGAAGCAGGCGACGACACGCCAGGAATGTTGTAAAATATTACATCCTAGATGTTAGGTTCCCTTAGGATAGCATATACAAAGTTATAGACGTATCTAATGTCCCCATCGAGAAGCAGGCGACGAAACGCCAGAATGTTGTAATACATTACATCCGATATGTTAGGTTGCCTTAGGCTAGGATATATAACGTGATAGACGTATATAATGTTCCCACCGAGAAATTGGGGCCGACATGCCAGGAATATTGTAAAATATTACATCCGAGATGTTACGTTGCTTTAGGTTAGGATATATATCGTTATAGACTTATATAATGTTCCCACCGAGACGTGGGGACCGACATGCCAGGAATTTTGTAAAATATTACATCCCAGAAGTTAGGTTTCTTTGGGTTAGGATATACAACGTTATAGACGTATCTAATGTCCCCATCGAGAAGCAGGCGACGACACGCCAGAATGTTGTAATACATTACATCCGATATGTTAGGTTGCCTTAGGCTAGGATATATAACGTGATAGACGTATATAATGTTCCCACCGAGAAATTGGGGCCGACGGGTCAGGAATGTTGTAAAATATTACACCCGAGATGTTAGGGTCCCTTAGGTTAGGATATACAACGTTATAGACGTATAGAAAGTTCCCAGCGAGATGTAGGGACCGACATGCCAGGAATGTTGTAAAATATTACATCCGAGATGTTAGGTTGCCTTAGGCTAGGACATATATCGTTATAGCCGTATACAATGTTCCCACCGAGAAATTGGGGCCGACGGGTCAGGAATGTTGTAAAATATTACACCCGAGATGTTAGGTTCCCTTAGGTTAGGATATACAACGTTATAGACGTATCGAATGTTCACACCGAGAAATAGGGGCCGACGCGTCAGGAATGTTGTAAAATATTACATCCGAGATGTTAGGTTGCCTTAGGGTAGGATATACAACGTTATAGACATATAGAATGTTCCCACCGAGATGTAGGGACCGACATGCCAGGAATGTTGTAAAACATTACATCCGAGTTGTTAGGTTGCTTTGGGTTAGGATATATATCGTTATAGACTTATATAATGTTCCCACCGAGACGTGGGGACCGACATGCCAGGAATGTTGTAAAATATTACATCCCAGAAGTTAGGTTTCTTTGGGTAGGGATATACAACGTTATAGACGTATATAATGTCCCCATCGAGAAGCAGGCGACGACACGCCAGGAATGTTGTAAAATATTACATCCTAGATGTTAGGTTCCCTTAGGATAGGATATACAACGTTATAGACGTATCTAATGTCCCCATCAAGAAGCAGGCGACGACACGCCAGAATGTTGTGAAATGTTACATCCGATATGTTAGGTTGCCTTAGGCTAGGATATATAACGTGATAGACGTATATAACGTTCCCACCGAGAAATAGGGGCCGACGCGTCAGGAATGTTGTAAAATATGACATCCCAGATGTTAGGTTGCGTTAGGTTAAGATATACAACGTTATAGACGTATATAATGTCCCCTTCGAGAAGCAGGCGACGACACGCCAGAATGTTGTAAAATGTTACAACCGAGATGTTAGCTTCCCTTAGGTTAGCATATACAACGTTATAGACGTATATAATGTCCCCACCGAGAAGTAGGGACCGACATGCCAGGAATGTTGTAAAATATTACATACGAGATGTTAGGTTGCTTTGGGTTAGGATATACAACGTTATAGACGTATATAATGTCCCCATCGAGAAGCAGGCGACGACGCGTCAGGAATGTTGTAAAATATTACACCCGAGATGTTAGGTTCCCTTAGGTTAGGATATACAACGTTATAGACATATAGAATGTTCCCACCGAGAAATAGGGGCCGACGGGACAGGAATGTTGTAAAATATTACATCCGAGATGTTACGTTGCTTTAGGTTAGGATATATATCGTTATAGACTTATATAATGTTCCCACCGAGACGTGGGGACCGACATGCCAGGAATGTTGTAAAATATTACATCCCAGAAGTTAGGTTTCTTTGGGTTAGGATATACAACGTTATAGACGTATATAATGTCCCCACCGAGAAGTAGGGACCGACATGCCAGGAATGTTGTAAAATATTACATACGAGATGTTAGGTTGCTTTGGGTTAGGATATACAACGTTATAGACGTATATAATGTCCCCATCGAGAAGCAGGCGACGACGCGTCAGGAATGTTGTAAAATATTACACCCGAGATGTTAGGTTCCCTTAGGTTAGGATATACAACGTTATAGACATATAGAAGGTTCCCACCGAGAAATAGGGGCCGACGGGACAGGAATGTTGTAAAATATTACACCCGAGATGTTAGATTCCCTTAGGTTAGGATATACAACGTTATAGACGTATAGAAAGTTCCCACGGAGATGTAGGGGCCGACATGCCAGGAATATTGTAAAATATTACATCCGAGATGTTACGTTGCTTTAGGTTAGGATATATATCGTTATAGACTTATATAATGTTCCCACCGAGACGTGGGGACCGACATGCCAGGAATGTTGTAAAATATTACATCCCAGTAGTTAGGTTTCTTTGGGTTAGGATATACAACGTTATAGACGTATCTAATGTCCCCATCGAGAAGCAGGCGACGACACGCCAGAATGTTGTAATACATTACATCCGATATGTTAGCTTCCCTTAGGTTAGGATATACAACGTTATAGATGTATAGAATGTTCCCACCGAGAAATTGGGGCCGACGGGTCAGGAATGTTGTAAAATATTACACCCGAGATGTTAGGTTGCCTTAGGCTAGGATATACAACGTTATAGACGTATAGAATGTTCCCACCGAGATGTAGGGACCGACATGCCAGGAATGTTGTAAAATATTACATCCCAGAAGTTAGGTTTCTTTGGGTTAGGATATACAACGTTATAGACATATAGAATGTTCCCACCGAGAAATAGGGGCCGACGCGTCAGGAATGTTGTAAAATATGACATCCCAGGTGTTAGGTTGCGTTAGGTTAAGATATACAACGTTATAGACGTATATAATGTCCCCTTCGAGAAGCAGGCGACGACGCGCCAGAATGTTGTAAAATGTTACACCCGAGATGTTAGCTTCCCTTAGGTTAGCATATACAACGTTATAGACGTATATAATGTTCCCACCGAGAAGTAGGGACCGACATGCCAGGAATGTTGTAAAATATTACATACGAGATGTTAGGTTGCTTTGGGTTAGGATATACAACGTTATAGACGTATATAATGTCCCCATCGAGAAGCAGGCGACGACGCGTCAGGAATGTTGTAAAATATTACACCCGAGATGTTAGGTTCCCTTAGGTTAGGATATACAACGTTATAGACATATAGAATGTTCCCACCGAGAAATAGGGGCCGACGGGACAGGAATGTTGTAAAATATTACACCCGAGATGTTAGATTCCCTTAGGTTAGGATATACAACGTTATAGACGTATAGAAAGTTCCCACGGAGATGTAGGGGCCGACATGCCAGGAATATTGTAAAATATTACATCCGAGATGTTACGTTGCTTTAGGTTAGGATATATATCGTTATAGACTTATATAATGTTCCCACCGAGACGTGGGCACCGACATGCCAGGAATGTTGTAAAATATTACATCCCAGAAGTTAGGTTTCTTTGGGTTAGGATATACAACGTTATAGACGTATCTAATGTCCCCATCGAGAAGCAGGCGACGACACGCCAGAATGTTGTAATACATTACATCCGATATGTTAGGTTGCCTTAGGCTAGGATATATAACGTGATAGACGTATATAATGTTCCCACCGAGAAGTAAGGACCGAAATGCCAGGAATGTTGTAAAATATTACACCCGAGATGTTAGGTTCCCTTAGGTTAGGATATACAACGTTATAGACGTATAGAATGTTCCCACCGAGAAATTGGGGCCGACGGGTCAGGAATGTTGTAAAATATTACACCCGAGATGTTAGGTTCCCTTAGGTTAGGATATACAACGTTATAGACGTATAGAAAGTTCCCAGCGAGATGTAGGGACCGACATGCCAGGAATTTTGTAAAATATTACATCCCAGAAGTTAGGTTGCTTTGGGTTAGGATATACAACGTTATAGCCGTATACAATGTTCCCACCGAGAAATTGGGGCCGACGGGTCAGGAATGTTATAAAATATTACACCCGAGATGTTAGGTTCCCTTAGGTTAGGATATACAACGTTATAGACATATAGAATGTTCCCACCGAGAAATAGGGGCCGACGGGACAGGAATGTTGTAAAATATTACACCCGAGATGTTAGATTCCCTTAGGTTAGGATATACAACGTTATAGACGTATAGAAAGTTCCCACGGAGATGTAGGGGCCGACATGCCAGGAATATTGTAAAATATTACATCCGAGATGTTACGTTGCTTTAGGTTAGGATATATATCGTTATAGACTTATATAATGTTCCCACCGAGACGTGGGGACCGACATGCCAGGAATGTTGTAAAATATTACATCCCAGAAGTTAGGTTTCTTTGGGTTAGGATATACAACGTTATAGACGTATCTAATGTCCCCATCGAGAAGCAGGCGACGACACGCCAGAATGTTGTAATACATTACATCCGATATGTTAGGTTGCCTTAGGCTAGGATATATAACGTGATAGACGTATATAATGTTCCCACCGAGAAATTGGGGCCGACGGGTCAGGAATGTTGTAAAATATTACACCCGAGATGTTAGGGTCCCTTAGGTTAGGATATACAACGTTATAGACGTATAGAAAGTTCCCAGCGAGATGTAGGGACCGACATGCCAGGAATGTTGTAAAATATTACATCCGAGATGTTAGGTTGCCTTAGGCTAGGACATATATCGTTATAGCCGTATACAATGTTCCCACCGAGAAATTGGGGCCGACGGGTCAGGAATGTTGTAAAATATTACACCCGAGATGTTAGGTTCCCTTAGGTTAGGATGTACAACGTTATAGACGTATCGAATGTTCACACCGAGAAATAGGGGCCGACGCGTCAGGAATGTTGTAAAATATTACATTCGAGATGTTAGGTTGCCTTAGGGTAGGATATACAACGTTATAGACATATAGAATGTTCCCACCGAGATGTAGGGACCGACATGCCAGGAATGTTGTAAAACATTACATCCGAGTTGTTAGGTTGCTTTGGGTTAGGATATATATCGTTATAGACTTATATAATGTTCCCACCGAGACGTGGGGACCGACATGCCAGGAATGTTGTAAAATATTACATCCCAGAAGTTAGGTTTCTTTGGGTAGGGATATACAACGTTATAGACGTATATAATGTCCCCATCGAGAAGCAGGCGACGACACGCCAGGAATGTTGTAAAATATTACATCCTAGATGTTAGGTTCCCTTAGGATAGGATATACAACGTTATAGACGTATCTAATGTCCCCATCAAGAAGCAGGCGACGACACGCCAGAATGTTGTGAAATGTTACATCCGATATGTTAGGTTGCCTTAGGCTAGGATATATAACGTGATAGACGTATATAACGTTCCCACCGAGAAATAGGGGCCGACGCGTCAGGAATGTTGTAAAATATGACATCCCAGATGTTAGGTTGCGTTAGGTTAAGATATACAACGTTATAGACGTATATAATGTCCCCTTCGAGAAGCAGGCGACGACACGCCAGAATGTTGTAAAATGTTACAACCGAGATGTTAGCTTCCCTTAGGTTAGCATATACAACGTTATAGACGTATATAATGTCCCCACCGAGAAGTAGGGACCGACATGCCAGGAATGTTGTAAAATATTACATACGAGATGTTAGGTTGCTTTGGGTTAGGATATACAACGTTATAGACGTATATAATGTCCCCATCGAGAAGCAGGCGACGACGCGTCAGGAATGTTGTAAAATATTACACCCGAGATGTTAGGTTCCCTTAGGTTAGGATATACAACGTTATAGACATATAGAATGTTCCCACCGAGAAATAGGGGCCGACGGGACAGGAATGTTGTAAAATATTACATCCGAGAAGTTACGTTGCTTTAGGTTAGGATATATATCGTTATAGACTTATATAATGTTCCCACCGAGACGTGGGGACCGACATGCCAGGAATGTTGTAAAATATTACATCCCAGAAGTTAGGTTTCTTTGGGTTAGGATATACAACGTTATAGACGTATATAATGTCCCCACCGAGAAGTAGGGACCGACATGCCAGGAATGTTGTAAAATATTACATACGAGATGTTAGGTTGCTTTGGGTTAGGATATACAACGTTATAGACGTATATAATGTCCCCATCGAGAAGCAGGCGACGACGCGTCAGGAATGTTGTAAAATATTACACCCGAGATGTTAGGTTCCCTTAGGTTAGGATATACAACGTTATAGACATATAGAATGTTCCCACCGAGAAATAGGGGCCGACGGGACAGGAATGTTGTAAAATATTACATACGAGATGTTAGGTTGCTTTGGGTTAGGATATACAACGTTATAGACGTATATAATGTCCCCATCGAGAAGCAGGCGACGACGCGTCAGGAATGTTGTAAAATATTACACCCGAGATGTTAGGTTCCCTTAGGTTAGGATATACAACGTTATAGACATATAGAATGTTCCCACCGAGAAATAGGGGCCGACGGGACAGGAATGTTGTAAAATATTACACCCGAGATGTTAGATTCCCTTAGGTTAGGATATACAACGTTATAGACGTATAGAAAGTTCCCACGGAGATGTAGGGGCCGACATGCCAGGAATATTGTAAAATATTACATCCGAGATGTTACGTTGCTTTAGGTTAGGATATATATCGTTATAGACTTATATAATGTTCCCACCGAGACGTGGGGACCGACATGCCAGGAATGTTGTAAAATATTACATCCCAGTAGTTAGGTTTCTTTGGGTTAGGATATACAACGTTATAGACGTATCTAATGTCCCCATCGAGAAGCAGGCGACGACACGCCAGAATGTTGTAATACATTACATCCGATATGTTAGGTTGCCTTAGGCTAGGATATATAACGTGATAGACGTATATAATGTTCCCACCGAGAAATTGGGGCCGACGGGTCAGGAATGTTGTAAAATATTACACCCGAGATGTTAGGGTCCCTTAGGTTAGGATATACAACGTTATAGACGTATAGAAAGTTCCCAGCGAGATGTAGGGACCGACATGCCAGGAATGTTGTAAAATATTACATCCGAGATGTTAGGTTGCCTTAGGCTAGGACATATATCGTTATAGCCGTATACAATGTTCCCACCGAGAAATTGGGGCCGACGGGTCAGGAATGTTGTAAAATATTACACCCGAGATGTTAGGTTCCCTTAGGTTAGGATGTACAACGTTATAGACGTATCGAATGTTCACACCGAGAAATAGGGGCCGACGCGTCAGGAATGTTGTAAAATATTACATCCGAGATGTTAGGTTGCCTTAGGGTAGGATATACAACGTTATAGACATATAGAATGTTCCCACCGAGATGTAGGGACCGACATGCCAGGAATGTTGTAAAACATTACATCCGAGTTGTTAGGTTGCTTTGGGTTAGGATATATATCGTTATAGACTTATATAATGTTCCCACCGAGACGTGGGGACCGACATGCCAGGAATGTTGTAAAATATTACATCCCAGAAGTTAGGTTTCTTTGGGTAGGGATATACAACGTTATAGACGTATATAATGTCCCCATCGAGAAGCAGGCGACGACACGCCAGGAATGTTGTAAAATATTACATCCTAGATGTTAGGTTCCCTTAGGATAGGATATACAACGTTATAGACGTATCTAATGTCCCCATCAAGAAGCAGGCGACGACACGCCAGAATGTTGTGAAATGTTACATCCGATATGTTAGGTTGCCTTAGGCTAGGATATATAACGTGATAGACGTATATAACGTTCCCACCGAGAAATAGGGGCCGACGCGTCAGGAATGTTGTAAAATATGACATCCCAGATGTTAGGTTGCGTTAGGTTAAGATATACAACGTTATAGACGTATATAATGTCCCCTTCGAGAAGCAGGCGACGACACGCCAGAATGTTGTAAAATGTTACAACCGAGATGTTAGCTTCCCTTAGGTTAGCATATACAACGTTATAGACGTATATAATGTCCCCACCGAGAAGTAGGGACCGACATGCCAGGAATGTTGTAAAATATTACATACGAGATGTTAGGTTGCTTTGGGTTAGGATATACAACGTTATAGACGTATATAATGTCCCCATCGAGAAGCAGGCGACGACGCGTCAGGAATGTTGTAAAATATTACACCCGAGATGTTAGGTTCCCTTAGGTTAGGATATACAACGTTATAGACATATAGAATGTTCCCACCGAGAAATAGGGGCCGACGGGACAGGAATGTTGTAAGATATTACATCCGAGATGTTACGTTGCTTTAGGTTAGGATATATATCGTTATAGACTTATATAATGTTCCCACCGAGACGTGGGGACCGACATGCCAGGAATGTTGTAAAATATTACATCCCAGAAGTTAGGTTTCTTTGGGTTAGGATATACAACGTTATAGACGTATATAATGTCCCCACCGAGAAGTAGGGACCGACATGCCAGGAATGTTGTAAAATATTACATACGAGATGTTAGGTTGCTTTGGGTTAGGATATACAACGTTATAGACGTATATAATGTCCCCATCGAGAAGCAGGCGACGACGCGTCAGGAATGTTGTAAAATATTACACCCGAGATGTTAGGTTCCCTTAGGTTAGGATATACAACGTTATAGACATATAGAATGTTCCCACCGAGAAATAGGGGCCGACGGGACAGGAATGTTGTAAAATATTACATACGAGATGTTAGGTTGCTTTGGGTTAGGATATACAACGTTATAGACGTATATAATGTCCCCATCGAGAAGCAGGCGACGACGCGTCAGGAATGTTGTAAAATATTACACCCGAGATGTTAGGTTCCCTTAGGTTAGGATATACAACGTTATAGACATATAGAATGTTCCCACCGAGAAATAGGGGCCGACGGGACAGGAATGTTGTAAAATATTACACCCGAGATGTTAGATTCCCTTAGGTTAGGATATACAACGTTATAGACGTATAGAAAGTTCCCACGGAGATGTAGGGGCCGACATGCCAGGAATATTGTAAAATATTACATCCGAGATGTTACGTTGCTTTAGGTTAGGATATATATCGTTATAGACTTATATAATGTTCCCACCGAGACGTGGGGACCGACATGCCAGGAATGTTGTAAAATATTACATCCCAGTAGTTAGGTTTCTTTGGGTTAGGATATACAACGTTATAGACGTATCTAATGTCCCCATCGAGAAGCAGGCGACGACACGCCAGAATGTTGTAATACATTACATCCGATATGTTAGCTTCCCTTAGGTTAGGATATACAACGTTATAGATGTATAGAATGTTCCCACCGAGAAATTGGGGCCGACGGGTCAGGAATGTTGTAAAATATTACACCCGAGATGTTAGGTTGCCTTAGGCTAGGATATACAACGTTATAGACGTATAGAATGTTCCCACCGAGATGTAGGGACCGACATGCCAGGAATGTTGTAAAATATTACATCCCAGAAGTTAGGTTTCTTTGGGTTAGGATATACAACGTTATAGACATATAGAATGTTCCCACCGAGAAATAGGGGCCGACGCGTCAGGAATGTTGTAAAATATGACATCCCAGGTGTTAGGTTGCGTTAGGTTAAGATATACAACGTTATAGACGTATATAATGTCCCCTTCGAGAAGCAGGCGACGACGCGCCAGAATGTTGTAAAATGTTACACCCGAGATGTTAGCTTCCCTTAGGTTAGCATATACAACGTTATAGACGTATATAATGTTCCCACCGAGAAGTAGGGACCGACATGCCAGGAATGTTGTAAAATATTACATACGAGATGTTAGGTTGCTTTGGGTTAGGATATACAACGTTATAGACGTATATAATGTCCCCATCGAGAAGCAGGCGACGACGCGTCAGGAATGTTGTAAAATATTACACCCGAGATGTTAGGTTCCCTTAGGTTAGGATATACAACGTTATAGACATATAGAATGTTCCCACCGAGAAATAGGGGCCGACGGGACAGGAATGTTGTAAAATATTACACCCGAGATGTTAGATTCCCTTAGGTTAGGATATACAACGTTATAGACGTATAGAAAGTTCCCACGGAGATGTAGGGGCCGACATGCCAGGAATATTGTAAAATATTACATCCGAGATGTTACGTTGCTTTAGGTTAGGATATATATCGTTATAGACTTATATAATGTTCCCACCGAGACGTGGGCACCGACATGCCAGGAATGTTGTAAAATATTACATCCCAGAAGTTAGGTTTCTTTGGGTTAGGATATACAACGTTATAGACGTATCTAATGTCCCCATCGAGAAGCAGGCGACGACACGCCAGAATGTTGTAATACATTACATCCGATATGTTAGGTTGCCTTAGGCTAGGATATATAACGTGATAGACGTATATAATGTTCCCACCGAGAAGTAAGGACCGAAATGCCAGGAATGTTGTAAAATATTACACCCGAGATGTTAGGTTCCCTTAGGTTAGGATATACAACGTTATAGACGTATAGAATGTTCCCACCGAGAAATTGGGGCCGACGGGTCAGGAATGTTGTAAAATATTACACCCGAGATGTTAGGTTCCCTTAGGTTAGGATATACAACGTTATAGACGTATAGAAAGTTCCCAGCGAGATGTAGGGACCGACATGCCAGGAATTTTGTAAAATATTACATCCCAGAAGTTAGGTTGCTTTGGGTTAGGATATACAACGTTATAGCCGTATACAATGTTCCCACCGAGAAATTGGGGCCGACGGGTCAGGAATGTTGTAAAATATTACACCCGAGATGTTAGGTTCCCTTAGGTTAGGATATACAACGTTATAGACATATAGAATGTTCCCACCGAGAAATAGGGGCCGACGGGACAGGAATGTTGTAAAATATTACACCCGAGATGTTAGATTCCCTTAGGTTAGGATATACAACGTTATAGACGTATAGAAAGTTCCCACGGAGATGTAGGGGCCGACATGCCAGGAATATTGTAAAATATTACATCCGAGATGTTACGTTGCTTTAGGTTAGGATATATATCGTTATAGACTTATATAATGTTCCCACCGAGACGTGGGGACCGACATGCCAGGAATGTTGTAAAATATTACATCCCAGAAGTTAGGTTTCTTTGGGTTAGGATATACAACGTTATAGACGTATCTAATGTCCCCATCGAGAAGCAGGCGACGACACGCCAGAATGTTGTAATACATTACATCCGATATGTTAGGTTGCCTTAGGCTAGGATATATAACGTGATAGACGTATATAATGTTCCCACCGAGAAATTGGGGCCGACGGGTCAGGAATGTTGTAAAATATTACACCCGAGATGTTAGGGTCCCTTAGGTTAGGATATACAACGTTATAGACGTATAGAAAGTTCCCAGCGAGATGTAGGGACCGACATGCCAGGAATGTTGTAAAATATTACATCCGAGATGTTAGGTTGCCTTAGGCTAGGACATATATCGTTATAGCCGTATACAATGTTCCCACCGAGAAATTGGGGCCGACGGGTCAGGAATGTTGTAAAATATTACACCCGAGATGTTAGGTTCCCTTAGGTTAGGATGTACAACGTTATAGACGTATCGAATGTTCACACCGAGAAATAGGGGCCGACGCGTCAGGAATGTTGTAAAATATTACATCCGAGATGTTAGGTTGCCTTAGGGTAGGATATACAACGTTATAGACATATAGAATGTTCCCACCGAGATGTAGGGACCGACATGCCAGGAATGTTGTAAAACATTACATCCGAGTTGTTAGGTTGCTTTGGGTTAGGATATATATCGTTATAGACTTATATAATGTTCCCACCGAGACGTGGGGACCGACATGCCAGGAATGTTGTAAAATATTACATCCCAGAAGTTAGGTTTCTTTGGGTAGGGATATACAACGTTATAGACGTATATAATGTCCCCATCGAGAAGCAGGCGACGACGCGTCAGGAATGTTGTAAAATATTACACCCGAGATGTTAGGTTCCCTTAGGTTAGGATATACAACGTTATAGACATATAGAATGTTCCCACCGAGAAATAGGGGCCGACGGGACAGGAATGTTGTAAAATATTACATCCGAGATGTTACGTTGCTTTAGGTTAGGATATATATCGTTATAGACTTATATAATGTTCCCACCGAGACGTGGGGACCGACATGCCAGGAATGTTGTAAAATATTACATCCCAGAAGTTAGGTTTCTTTGGGTTAGGATATACCACGTTATAGACGTATATAATGTCCCCACCGAGAAGTAGGGACCGACATGCCAGGAATGTTGTAAAATATTACATACGAGATGTTAGGTTGCTTTGGGTTAGGATATACAACGTTATAGACGTATATAATGTCCCCATCGAGAAGCAGGCGACGACGCGTCAGGAATGTTGTAAAATATTACACCCGAGATGTTAGGTTCCCTTAGGTTAGGATATACAACGTTATAGACATATAGAATGTTCCCACCGAGAAATAGGGGCCGACGGGACAGGAATGTTGTAAAATATTACACCCGAGATGTTAGATTCCCTTAGGTTAGGATATACAACGTTATAGACGTATAGAAAGTTCCCACGGAGATGTAGGGGCCGACATGCCAGGAATATTGTAAAATATTACATCCGAGATGTTACGTTGCTTTAGGTTAGGATATATATCGTTATAGACTTATATAATGTTCCCACCGAGACGTGGGGACCGACATGCCAGGAATGTTGTAAAATATTACATCCCAGTAGTTAGGTTTCTTTGGGTTAGGATATACAACGTTATAGACGTATCTAATGTCCCCATCGAGAAGCAGGCGACGACACGCCAGAATGTTGTAATACATTACATCCGATATGTTAGCTTCCCTTAGGTTAGGATATACAACGTTATAGATGTATAGAATGTTCCCACCGAGAAATTGGGGCCGACGGGTCAGGAATGTTGTAAAATATTACACCCGAGATGTTAGGTTGCCTTAGGCTAGGATATACAACGTTATAGACGTATAGAATGTTCCCACCGAGATGTAGGGACCGACATGCCAGGAATGTTGTAAAATATTACATCCCAGAAGTTAGGTTTCTTTGGGTTAGGATATACAACGTTATAGACATATAGAATGTTCCCACCGAGAAATAGGGGCCGACGCGTCAGGAATGTTGTAAAATATGACATCCCAGGTGTTAGGTTGCGTTAGGTTAAGATATACAACGTTATAGACGTATATAATGTCCCCTTCGAGAAGCAGGCGACGACGCGCCAGAATGTTGTAAAATGTTACACCCGAGATGTTAGCTTCCCTTAGGTTAGCATATACAACGTTATAGACGTATATAATGTTCCCACCGAGAAGTAGGGACCGACATGCCAGGAATGTTGTAAAATATTACATACGAGATGTTAGGTTGCTTTGGGTTAGGATATACAACGTTATAGACGTATATAATGTCCCCATCGAGAAGCAGGCGACGACGCGTCAGGAATGTTGTAAAATATTACACCCGAGATGTTAGGTTCCCTTAGGTTAGGATATACAACGTTATAGACATATAGAATGTTCCCACCGAGAAATAGGGGCCGACGGGACAGGAATGTTGTAAAATATTACACCCGAGATGTTAGATTCCCTTAGGTTAGGATATACAACGTTATAGACGTATAGAAAGTTCCCACGGAGATGTAGGGGCCGACATGCCAGGAATATTGTAAAATATTACATCCGAGATGTTACGTTGCTTTAGGTTAGGATATATATCGTTATAGACTTATATAATGTTCCCACCGAGACGTGGGCACCGACATGCCAGGAATGTTGTAAAATATTACATCCCAGAAGTTAGGTTTCTTTGGGTTAGGATATACAACGTTATAGACGTATCTAATGTCCCCATCGAGAAGCAGGCGACGACACGCCAGAATGTTGTAATACATTACATCCGATATGTTAGGTTGCCTTAGGCTAGGATATATAACGTGATAGACGTATATAATGTTCCCACCGAGAAGTAAGGACCGAAATGCCAGGAATGTTGTAAAATATTACACCCGAGATGTTAGGTTCCCTTAGGTTAGGATATACAACGTTATAGACGTATAGAATGTTCCCACCGAGAAATTGGGGCCGACGGGTCAGGAATGTTGTAAAATATTACACCCGAGATGTTAGGTTCCCTTAGGTTAGGATATACAACGTTATAGAAGTATAGAAAGTTCCCAGCGAGATGTAGGGACCGACATGCCAGGAATTTTGTAAAATATTACATCCCAGAAGTTAGGTTGCTTTGGGTTAGGATATACAACGTTATAGCCGTATACAATGTTCCCACCGAGAAATTGGGGCCGACGGGTCAGGAATGTTGTAAAATATTACACCCGAGATGTTAGGTTCCCTTAGGTTAGGATATACAACGTTATAGACATATAGAATGTTCCCACCGAGAAATAGGGGCCGACGCGTCAGGAATGTTGTGAAATATGACATCCCAGATGTTAGGTTGCATTAGGTTAAGATATACAACCTTATAGACGTATATAATGTCCCCTTCGAGAAGCAGGCGACGACACGCCAGAATGTTGTAAAATGTTACACCCGAGATGTTAGCTTCCCTTAGGTTAGCATATACAACGTTATAGACGTATTTCATGTTCCCACCGAGAAGTAGGGACCGACATGCCAGGAATGTTGTAAAATATTACATACGAAATGTTAGGTTTCTTTGGGTTAGGATATACAACGTTATAGACGTATATAATGTCCCCATCGAGAAGCAGGCGACGACGCGTCAGGAATGTTGTAAAATATTACACCCGAGATGTTAGGTTCCCGTAGGGTAGGATATACAACGTTATAGACATATAGAATGTTCCCACCGAGAAACAGGGGCCGACGGGACAGGAATGTTGTAAAATATTACACCCGAGATGTTAGATTCCCTTAGGTTAAGATATACAACGTTATAGACGTATAGAAAGTTCCCACGGAGATGTAGGGGCCGACATGCCAGGAATGTTGTAAAATATTACATACGAAATGTTAGGTTGCTTTGGGTTAGGATATACAACGTTATAGACGTATATAATGTCCCCATCGAGAAGCAGGCGACGACGCGTCAGGAATGTTGTAAAATATTACACCCGAGATGTTAGGTTCCCTTAGGTTAGGATATACAACGTTATAGACATATAGAATGTTCCCACCGAGAAATAGGGGCCGACGGGACAGGAATGTTGTAAAATATTACACCCGAGATGTTAGATTCCCTTAGGTTAGGATATACAACGTTATAGACGTATAGAAAGTTCCCACGGAGATGTAGGGGCCGACATGCCAGGAATATTGTAAAATATTACATCCGAGATGTTACGTTGCTTTAGGTTAGGATATATATCGTTATAGACTTATATAATGTTCCCACCGAGACGTGGGGACCGACATGCCAGGAATGTTGTAAAATATTACATCCCAGTAGTTAGGTTTCTTTGGGTTAGGATATACAACGTTATAGACGTATCTAATGTCCCCATCGAGAAGCAGGCGACGACACGCCAGAATGTTGTAATACATTACATCCGATATGTTAGCTTCCCTTAGGTTAGGATATACAACGTTATAGATGTATAGAATGTTCCCACCGAGAAATTGGGGCCGACGGGTCAGGAATGTTGTAAAATATTACACCCGAGATGTTAGGTTGCCTTAGGCTAGGATATACAACGTTATAGACGTATAGAATGTTCCCACCGAGATGTAGGGACCGACATGCCAGGAATGTTGTAAAATATTACATCCCAGAAGTTAGGTTTCTTTGGGTTAGGATATACAACGTTATAGACATATAGAATGTTCCCACCGAGAAATAGGGGCCGACGCGTCAGGAATGTTGTAAAATATGACATCCCAGGTGTTAGGTTGCGTTAGGTTAAGATATACAACGTTATAGACGTATATAATGTCCCCTTCGAGAAGCAGGCGACGACGCGCCAGAATGTTGTAAAATGTTACACCCGAGATGTTAGCTTCCCTTAGGTTAGCATATACAACGTTATAGACGTATATAATGTTCCCACCGAGAAGTAGGGACCGACATGCCAGGAATGTTGTAAAATATTACATACGAGATGTTAGGTTGCTTTGGGTTAGGATATACAACGTTATAGACGTATATAATGTCCCCATCGAGAAGCAGGCGACGACGCGTCAGGAATGTTGTAAAATATTACACCCGAGATGTTAGGTTCCCTTAGGTTAGGATATACAACGTTATAGACATATAGAATGTTCCCACCGAGAAATAGGGGCCGACGGGACAGGAATGTTGTAAAATATTACACCCGAGATGTTAGATTCCCTTAGGTTAGGATATACAACGTTATAGACGTATAGAAAGTTCCCACGGAGATGTAGGGGCCGACATGCCAGGAATATTGTAAAATATTACATCCGAGATGTTACGTTGCTTTAGGTTAGGATATATATCGTTATAGACTTATATAATGTTCCCACCGAGACGTGGGCACCGACATGCCAGGAATGTTGTAAAATATTACATCCCAGAAGTTAGGTTTCTTTGGGTTAGGATATACAACGTTATAGACGTATCTAATGTCCCCATCGAGAAGCAGGCGACGACACGCCAGAATGTTGTAATACATTACATCCGATATGTTAGGTTGCCTTAGGCTAGGATATATAACGTGATAGACGTATATAATGTTCCCACCGAGAAGTAAGGACCGAAATGCCAGGAATGTTGTAAAATATTACACCCGAGATGTTAGGTTCCCTTAGGTTAGGATATACAACGTTATAGACGTATAGAATGTTCCCACCGAGAAATTGGGGCCGACGGGTCAGGAATGTTGTAAAATATTACACCCGAGATGTTAGGTTCCCTTAGGTTAGGATATACAACGTTATAGAAGTATAGAAAGTTCCCAGCGAGATGTAGGGACCGACATGCCAGGAATTTTGTAAAATATTACATCCCAGAAGTTAGGTTGCTTTGGGTTAGGATATACAACGTTATAGCCGTATACAATGTTCCCACCGAGAAATTGGGGCCGACGGGTCAGGAATGTTGTAAAATATTACACCCGAGATGTTAGGTTCCCTTAGGTTAGGATATACAACGTTATAGACATATAGAATGTTCCCACCGAGAAATAGGGGCCGACGCGTCAGGAATGTTGTGAAATATGACATCCCAGATGTTAGGTTGCATTAGGTTAAGATATACAACCTTATAGACGTATATAATGTCCCCTTCGAGAAGCAGGCGACGACACGCCAGAATGTTGTAAAATGTTACACCCGAGATGTTAGCTTCCCTTAGGTTAGCATATACAACGTTATAGACGTATTTCATGTTCCCACCGAGAAGTAGGGACCGACATGCCAGGAATGTTGTAAAATATTACATACGAAATGTTAGGTTTCTTTGGGTTAGGATATACAACGTTATAGACGTATATAATGTCCCCATCGAGAAGCAGGCGACGACGCGTCACAAATGTTGTAAAATATTACACCCGAGATGTTAGGTTCCCGTAGGGTAGGATATACAACGTTATAGACATATAGAATGTTCCCACCGAGAAACAGGGGCCGACGGGACAGGAATGTTGTAAAATATTACACCCGAGATGTTAGATTCCCTTAGGTTAAGATATACAACGTTATAGACGTATAGAAAGTTCCCACGGAGATGTAGGGGCCGACATGCCAGGAATGTTGTAAAATATTACATACGAAATGTTAGGTTGCTTTGGGTTAGGATATACAACGTTATAGACGTATATAATGTCCCCATCGAGAAGCAGGCGACGACGCGTCAGGAATGTTGTAAAATATTACACCCGAGATGTTAGGTTCCCTTAGGTTAGGATATACAACGTTATAGACATATAGAATGTTCCCACCGAGAAATAGGGGCCGACGGGACAGGAATGTTGTAAAATATTACACCCGAGATGTTAGATTCCCTTAGGTTAGGATATACAACGTTATAGACGTATAGAAAGTTCCCACGGAGATGTAGGGGCCGACATGCCAGGAATATTGTAAAATATTACATCCGAGATGTTACGTTGCTTTAGGTTAGGATATATATCGTTATAGACTTATATAATGTTCCCACCGAGACGTGGGGACCGACATGCCAGGAATGTTGTAAAACATTACATCCGAGTTGTTAGGTTGCTTTGGGTTAGGATATATATCGTTATAGACTTATATAATGTTCCCACCGAGACGTGGGGACCGACATGCCAGGAATGGTGTAAAATATTACATCCCAGAAGTTAGGTTTCTTTGGGTTAAGATATACAACGTTATAGACGTATATAATGTCCCCATCGAGAAGCAGGCGACGACACGCCAGGAATGTTGTGAAATATTACATCCTAGATGTTAGGTTCCCTTAGGATAGGACATACAACGTTATAGACGTATCTAATGTCCCCATCGAGAAGCAGGCGACGACACGCCAGAATGTTGTGAAATGTTACATCCGATATGTTAGGTTGCCTTAGGCTAGGATATATAACGTGATAGACGTATATAATGTTCCCACTGAGAAATAGGGGCCCACGCGTCAGGAATGTTGTAAAATATAACATCCCAGGTGTTAGGTTGCGTTAGGTTAAGATATACAACGTTATAGACGTATATAATGTCCCCTTCGAGAAGCAGGCGACGACACGCCAGAATGTTGTAAAATGTTACACCCGAGATGTTAGCTTCCCTTAGGTTAGCATATACAACGTTATAGACGTATATAATGTTCCCACCGAGAAGTAGGGACCGACATGCCAGGAATGTTGTAAAATATTACATACGAAATGTTAGGTTTCTTTGGGTTAGGATATACAACGTTATAGACGTATATAATGTCCCCATCGAGAAGCAGGCGACGACGCGTCAGGAATGTTGTAAAATATTACACCCGAGATGTTAGGTTCCCTTAGGTTAGGATATACAACGTTATAGACATATAGAATGTTCCCACCGAGAAATAGGGGCCGACGGGACAGGAATGTTGTAAAATATTACACCCGAGATGTTAGATTCCCTTAGGTTAGGATATACAACGTTATAGACGTATAGAAAGTTCCCACGGAGATGTAGGGGCCGACATGCCAGGAATATTGTAAAATATTACATCCGAGATGTTACGTTGCTTTAGGTTAGGATATATATCGTTATAGACTTATATAATGTTCCCACCGAGACGTGGGGACCGACATGCCAGGAATGTTGTAAAACATTACATCCGAGTTGTTAGGTTGCTTTGGGTTAGGATATATATCGTTATAGACTTATATAATGTTCCCACCGAGACGTGGGGACCGACATGCCAGGAATGGTGTAAAATATTACATCCCAGAAGTTAGGTTTCTTTGGGTTAAGATATACAACGTTATAGACGTATATAATGTCCCCATCGAGAAGCAGGCGACGACACGCCAGGAATGTTGTGAAATATTACATCCTAGATGTTAGGTTCCCTTAGGATAGGACATACAACGTTATAGACGTATCTAATGTCCCCATCGAGAAGCAGGCGACGACACGCCAGAATGTTGTGAAATGTTACATCCGATATGTTAGGTTGCCTTAGGCTAGGATATATAACGTGATAGACGTATATAATGTTCCCACTGAGAAATAGGGGCCCACGCGTCAGGAATGTTGTAAAATATAACATCCCAGGTGTTAGGTTGCGTTAGGTTAAGATATACAACGTTATAGACGTATATAATGTCCCCTTCGAGAAGCAGGCGACGACACGCCAGAATGTTGTAAAATGTTACACCCGAGATGTTAGCTTCCCTTAGGTTAGCATATACAACGTTATAGACGTATATAATGTTCCCACCGAGAAGTAGGGACCGACATGCCAGGAATGTTGTAAAATATTACATACGAAATGTTAGGTTTCTTTGGGTTAGGATATACAACGTTATAGACGTATATAATGTCCCCATCGAGAAGCAGGCGACGACGCGTCAGGAATGTTGTAAAATATTACACCCGAGATGTTAGGTTCCCGTAGGGTAGGATATACAACGTTATAGACATATAGAATGTTCCCACCGAGAAATAGGGGCCGACGGGACAGGAATGTTGTAAAATATTACACCCGAGATGTTAGATTCCCTTAGGGTAGGATATACAACGTTATAGACGTATAGAAAGTTCCCACGGAGATGTAGGGGCCGACATGCCAGGAATATTGTAAAATATTACATCCGAGATGTTACGTTGCTTTATGTTAGGATATATATCGTTATAGACTTATATAATGTTCCCACCGAGACGTGGGGACCGACATGCCAGGAATGTTGTAAAATATTACATCCCAGAAGTTAGGTTTCTTTGGGTTAGGATATACAACGTTATAGACGTATCTAATGTCCCCATCGAGAAGCAGGCGACGACACGCCAGAATGTTGTAATACATTACATCC
Source organism: Xylocopa violacea (assembly GCA_963969225.1). NCBI lineage: Eukaryota > Metazoa > Arthropoda > Insecta > Hymenoptera > Apidae > Xylocopa > Xylocopa violacea. Next base: position 183,104 of record CAXAJV010000197.1, on the reverse strand, counting down.
GATATGTTAGGTTGCCTTAGGCTAGGATATATAACGTGATAGACGTATATAACGTTCCCACCGAGAAGTAAGGACCGAAATGCCAGGAATGTTGTAAAATATTACACCCGAGATGTTAGGTTCCCTTAGGTTAGGATATACAACGTTATAGAAGTATAGAATGTTCCCACCGAGAAATTGGGGCCGACGGGTCAGGAATGTTGTAAAATATTACACCCGAGATGTTAGGTTCCTTTAGGTTAGGATATACAACGTTATAGACGTATAGAAAGTTCCCAGCGAGATGTAGGGACCGACATGCCAGGAATTTTGTAAAATATTACATCTCAGAAGTTAGGTTGCTTTGGGTTAGGATATACAACGTTATAGCCGTATACAATGTTCCCACCGAGAAATTGGGGCCGACGGGTCAGGAATGTTGTAAAATATTACACCCGAGATGTTAGGTTCCCTTAGGTTAGGATATACAACGTTATAGACATATAGAATGTTCCCACCGAGAAATAGGGGCCGACGGGACAGGAATGTTGTAAAATATTACACCCGAGATGTTAGATTCCCTTAGGTTAGAATATACAACGTTATAGACGTATAGAAAGTTCCCACGGAGATGTAGGGGCCGACATGCCAGGAACATTGTAAAATATTACATCCGAGATGTTACGTTGCTTTAGGTTAGGATATATATCGTTATAGACTTATATAATGTTCCCACCGAGACGTGGGGACCGACATGCCAGGAATGTTGTAAAATATTACATCCGAGATGTTAGGTTGCCTTAGGCTAGGACATATATCGTTATAGCCGTATACAATGTTCCCACCGAGAAATTGGGGACGACGGGTCAGGAATGTTGTAAAATATTACACCCGAGATGTTAGGTTGCCTTAGGCTAGGATATACAACGTTATAGACGTATAGAATGTTCCCACCGAGATGTAGGGACCGACATGCCAGGAATGTTGTAAAATATTACATCCCAGAAGTTAGGTTTCTTTGGGTTAGGATATACAACGTTATAGACATATAGAATGTTCCCACCGAGATGTAGGGACCGACATGCCAGGAATGTTCTAAAATATTACATCCCAGAAGTTAGGTTTCTTTGGGTTAGGATATACAACGTTATAGACATATAGAATGTTCCCACCGAGAAATAGGGGCCGACGCGTCAGGAATGTTGTAAAATATGACATCCCAGATGTTAGGTTGCGTTAGGTTAGGATATACAACGTTATAGACGTATATAATGTCCCCTTCGAGAAGCAGGCGACGACACGCCAGAATGATGTAAAATATTACATTCGACATGTTAGGTTGCCTTAGGCTAGGATATATAACGTTATAGACGTATATAATATTCCCACCGAGAAATAGGGGCCGACGCGTCAGGAATGTTGTAAAATATTACACCCGAGATGTTAGGTTGCATTGGGTTATGATATACAACGTTATCGACGTATATAATGTCCCCATCGAGAAGCAGGCGACGACACGCCAGAATGTTGTAAAATATTACACCCGAGATGTTAGGTTCCCTTAAGTTAGGATATACAACGTTATAGACGTATCTAATGTCCCCATCGAGAAGCAGGCGACGACACGCCAGAATGTTGTGAAATATTACATCCGATATGTTAGGTTGCCTTAGGCTAGGATATATAACGTGATAGACGTATATAATGTTCCCACCGAGATGTAGGGACCGACATGCCAGGAATGTTGTAAAATATTACATCCGAGATGTTAGGTTGCCTTAGGCTAGGACATATATCGTTATAGACGTATAGAATGTTCCCACCGAAAAGTAGGGACCGACGCGTCAGGAATGTTGTAATATATTACATCCCAGATGTTAGATTGCGTTAGGTTAGGATATACAACGTTATAGACGTATATAATGTCCCCTTCGAGAAGCAGGCGACGACACGCCAGAATGTTGTGAAATGTTACATCCGATATGTTAGGTTGCCTTAGGCTAGGATATATAACGTGATAGACGTATATAATATTCCCACCGAGAAATAGGGGCCGACGCGTCAGGAATGTTGTAAAATATTACACCCGAGATGTTAGGTTCCCTTAGGTTAGGATATACAACGTTATAGACGTATCTAATGTCCCCATCGAGAAGCAGGCGACGACACGCCAGAATGTTGTAAAATATTACATTCGACATGTTAGGTTGCCTTAGGCTAGGATATATAACGTTATAGACGTATATAATATTCCCACCGAGAAATAGGGGCCGACGCGTCAGGAATGTTGTAAAATATTACACCCGAGATGTTAGGTTCCCTTAGGTTAGCATATACAACGTTATAGACGTATATAATGTTCCCACCGAGAAGTAGGGACCGACATGCCAGGAATGTTGTAAAATATTACATACGAGATGTTAGGTTGCTTTGGGTTAGGATATACAACGTTATCGACGTATATAATGTCCCCATCGAAAAGCAGGCGTGGACACTCCAGAATGTTGTAAAATATTACACCCGAGATGTTAGGTTCCCTTAGGTTAGTATATACAACGTTATAGACGTTTCTAATGTCCCCATCGAGAAGCAGGCGACGACACACCAGAATGTTGTAAAATATTACATTCGACATGTTAGGTTGCCTTAGGCTAGGATATGTAACGTTATAGACGTATATAATATTCCCACCGAGAAATAGGGGCCGACGCGTCAGGAATGTTGTAAAATATTACATCCGAGATGTTAGGTTGCCTTAGGTTAGGATACACAACGTTATAGACGTATAGAATGTTCCCACCGAGAAATAGGGGCCGACGCGTCAGGAATGTTGTAAAATATTACACCGGAGACGTTAGGTTCTCTTAGGTTAGGATATACAACGTCATAGACATATAGAATGTTCCCACCGAGAAATAGGGGCCGACGCGTCAGGAATGTTGTAATATATTACATCCCAGATGTTAGGTTGCGTTAGGTTAGGATATACAACGTTATAGACGTATATAATGTCCCCTTCGAGAAGCAGGCGACGACACGCCAGAATGTTGTAAAATATTACATTCGACATGTTAGGTTGCCTTAGGCTAGGATATACAACGTTATAGACGTATAGAATGTTCCCACCGAGAAATTGGGGCCGACGGGTCAGGAATGTTGTAAAATATTACACCCGAGATGTTAGGTTCCCTTAGGTTAGGATATACAACGTTATAGACGTATAGAATGTTCCCACCGAGATGTAGGTACCGACATGCCAGGAATGTCGTAAAATATTACATCCGAGATGTTAGGTTACCTTAAGCTAGGACATATATATTTATAGACGTATACAATGTTCCCACCGAGAAGTAGGGATCGACGCGTCAGTAATGTTGTAAAATATTACATCCCAGATGTGAGGTTGCGTTAGGTTAGGATATACAACGTTATAGACGTATATAATGTCCCCTTCGAGAAGCAGGAGACGACACCCCAGAATGTTGTAAAATATTACATTCGACATGTTAGGTTGCCTTAGGGTAGGATATATAACGTTATAGACGTATATAATATTCCCACCGAGAAATAGATGCCGACGCGTCAGGAATGTTGTAAAATATTACACCCGAGATGTTAGGTTGCATTGGGTTAGGATATACAACGTTATCGACGTATATAATGTCCCCATCGAGAAGCAGGCGACGACACGCCAGAATGTTGTAAAATATTACACCCGAGATGTTAGGTTCCCTTAGGTTAGGATATACAACGTTATAGACGTATCTAATGTCCCCATCGAGAAGCAGGCGACGACACGCCAGAATGTTGTGAAATATTACATCCGATATGGTAGGTTGCCTTAGGCTAGGATATATAACGTGATAGACGTAAATAATGTTCCCACCGAGTAATAGGGGCCGACGCGTCAGGAATGTTGTAAAATATGACATCCCAGATGTTAGGTTGCGTTAGGTTAAGATATACAACGTTATCGACGCATATAATGTCCCCTTCGAGAAGCAGGCGACGACAAGCCAGAATGTTGTAAAATATTACATTCGACTTGTTAGGTTGCCTTAGGCTAGGATATGTAACGTTATAGACGTATATAATATTCCCACCGAGAAATAGGGGCCGACGCGTCAGGAATGTTGTAAAATATTACACCCGAGATGTTAGGTTCCCTTAGGTTAAGATATACAACGTTATAGACGTATATAATGTTCCCACCGAGAAATAGGGGCCGAAGCGTCAGGAATGTTGTAAAATTTGACCTCCCAGAAGTTAGGTTGCGTTAGGTTAAGGTATACAACGTTATAGACGTATATAATGTCCCCTTCGAGAAGCAGGCGACGACACGTCAGAATGTTGTAAAATATTACATTCGACATGTTAGGTTGCCTTAGGCTAGGATATGTAACCTTATAGACGTATATAATATTCCCACCGAGAAATAGGGGCCGACGCGTCAGGAATGTTGTAAAATATTACACCCGAGATGTTAGGTTCCCTTAGGTTAGGATATACAGCGTTATAGACGTATAGAATGTTCCCACCGAGATGTAGGGACCGACATGCCAGGAATGTTGTAAAATATTACATCCGAGATGTTAGGTTGCCTTAGGTTAGGATATACAACCTTATAGATGTATATAATGTCCACATCGAGAAGCAGGCGACGACACGCCAGGAATGTTATCAACTATTACATCCGAGATTTTAGGTTGCCTTAGGTTAGGATATACAACGTTATAGACGTATATAATGCCCCATCGGGAAGTAAGTGCCGTCACGCCAGGAATGCTGTAAAATATTACGGTAGAGAGGTTAGGTTGCCTTAGGTTATGATATATAACCTTGCAGACGTATATAATGTTCCCACCGAGATGTAGGGACCGACATGCCAGGAATGTTGTAAAATATTACACCCGAGATATTAGGTTCCCTTAGGTTAGCATATACATCGTTATAGACGTATATAATGTTCCCACCGAGAAGTAGGGACCGACATGCCACGAATGTTGTAAAATATTACATACGAGATGTTAGGTTGCTTTGGGTTAGGATATACAACGTTATCGACGTATATAATGTCCCCATCGAAAAGCAGGCGACGACACGCCAGAATGTTGTAAAATATGACATCCCAGATGTTAGGTTGCGTTAGGTTAAGATATACAACGTTATAGACGTATGTAATGTCCCCTTCGAGAAGCAGGCGACAACACGCCAGAATGTTGTAAAATATTACATTCGAAATGTTAGGTTGCCTTAGGCTAGGATATATAACGTTATAGACGAATATAATATTCCCACCGAGAAATAGGGGCCGACGCGTCAAGAACGTTGTAAAATATTACACCCGAAATGTTAGGCACCCTTAGGTTAGGATATACAACGTTATAGACGTATAGAATGTTCCCACCGAGATGTAGGGACCGACATGCCAGGAATGTTGTAAAATGTTACATCCGAGATGTTAGGTTGCCTTAGGCTAGGACATATATCGTTATAGACGTATACAATGTTCCCACCGAAAAGTAGGGACCGACGCGTCAGGAATGTTGTAGAATATTACATCCCAGATGTTAGGTTGCGTTAGGTTAGGATATACAACGTTATAGACGTATATAATGTCCCCTTCGAGAAGCAGGCGACGACACGCCAGAATGTTGTAAAATATTACATTCGACATGTTAGGTTGCCTTAGGCTAGGATATGTAACGTTATAGACGAATATAATATTCCCACCGAGAAATAGGGGCCGACGCGTCAGGAATGTTGTAAAATATTACACCCGAGATGTTTTGTTCCCTTAGGTTAGCATATACAACGTTATAGACGTATATAATGTTCCCACCGAGAAGTAGGGACCGACATTCCAGGAATGTTGTAAAATATTACATACGAGATGTTAGGTTGCTTTGGGTTAGGATATACAACGTTATCGACGTATATAATGTCCCCATCGAAAAGCAGGCGACGACACGCCAGAATGTTGTAAAATATTACACCCGAGATGTTAGGTTCCCTTAGGTTAGGATATACAACGTTATAGACGTATCTAATGTCCCCATCGAGAAGCAGGCGACGACACGCCAGAATGTTGTGAAATGTTACATCCGATATGTTAGGTTGCCTTAGGCTAGGATATATAACGTGATAGACGTATATAATGTTCCCACCGAGAAATAGGGGCCGACGCGTCAGGAATGTTGTAAAATATGACATCCCAGATGTTAGGTTGCGTTAGGTTAAGATATACAAAGTTATAGACGTATATAATGTCCCCTTCGAGAAGCAGGCGGCGACACGCTAGAATGTTGTAAAATATTACATTCGACATGTTAGGTTGCCTTAGGATAGGATATGTAACGTTATAGACGTATATAATATTCCCACCGAGAAATAGGGGCCGACGCGTCAGGAATGTTGTAAAATATTACACCCGAGATGTTAGGTTCCCTTTGGTTAGGATATACAGCGTTATAGACGTATAGAATGTTCCCACCGAGATGTAGGGACCGACATGCCAGGAATGTTGTAAACTATTACATCCGAGATGTTAGTTTGCCTTAGGTTAGGATATACAACCTTATAGATGTATATAATGTCCACATCGAGAAGCAGGCGACGACACGCCAGGAATGTTATCAACTATTACATCCGAGATTTTAGGTTGCCTTAGGTTAGGATATAAACGTTATAGACGTATATAATGTCCCCATCGAGAAGCAGGCGACGACACGCCAGAATGTTGTAAAACATTACATCCGATATGTTAGGTTGCCTTAGGCTAGGATATATAACGTGATAGACGTATATAATATTCCCACCGAGAAGTAGGGACCGAAATGCCAGGAATGTTGTAAAATATTACACCCGAGATGTTAGGTTCCCTTAGGTTAGGATATACAACGTTATATACGTATAGAATGTTTCCACCGAGAAATTGGGGCCGACGGGTCAGGAATGTTGTAAAATATTACACCCGAGATGTTAGGTTCCCTTAGGTTAGGATATACAACCTTATAGACGTATAGAAAGTTCCCAGCGAGATGTAGGGACCGACATGCCAGGAATGTTGTAAAATATTACATCCCAGAACTTAAGTTGCTTTGGGTTAGGATATACAACGTTATAGACGTATACAATGTCCCCATCGAGAAGCAGGCGACGACACGCCAGGAATGTTGTAAAATATTACATCCGAGATGTTAGGTTGCCTTAGGTTAGGATATACAACGTTATAGACGTATATAATGTCCCCATCGAGAAGCAGGCGACGACACGCCAGGAATGTTGTAAAATATTACATCCGGGATGTTAGGTTGCCTTAGGTTAGGATATACAACGTTATAGACGTATATAATGTCCCCATCGAGAAGCAGGCGACGACACGCCAGAATGTTGTAAAATATTACATCCGAGATGTTAGGTTCCCTTAGGTTAGGATATACAACGTTATAGACGTATCTAATGTCCCCATCGAGAAGCAGGCGACGACACGCCAGAATGTTGCAAAACATTACATCCGATATGTTAGGTTGCCTTAGGCTAGGATATATAACGTGATAGACGTATATAATATTCCCACCGAGAAGTAGGGACCGAAATGCCAGGAATGTTGTAAAATATTACACCCGAGATGTTAGGTTCCCTTAGGTTAGGATATACAACGTTATAGACGTATAGAATGCTCCCACCGAGAAATTGGGGCCGACGGGTCAGGAATGTTGTAAAATATTACACCCGAGATGTTAGGTTCCCTTAGGTTAGGATATACAACCTTATAGACGTATAGAAAGTTCCCAGCGAGATTTAGGGACCGACATGCCAGGAATGTTGTAAAATATTACATCCCAGGACTTAGGTTGCTTTGGGTTAGGATATACAACGTTATAGACGTATACAATGTCCCCATCGAGAAGCAGGCGACGACACGCCAGGAATGTTGTAAAATATTACATCCGAAATGTTAGCTTGCCTTAGGCTAGGATATATAACGTTATAGACGTAAATAATGTCCCCATCGAGAAGCAGGCGACGACACTCCATAATGTTGTAAAATATTACATCCAAGATGTTAGGTTCCCTTAGGTTAGGATATACAACGTTATAGACGTATCTAATGTTCCCACCGAGATGTAGGGTCCGACATGACAGGAATGTTGTAAAATATTACATCCGAGTTGTTAGGTTGCTTTAGGTTTGGATATACATCGTTATAGACTTATATAATGTTCCCACCGAGACGTGGGGACCGACATGCCAGGAATGTTGTAATATATTACATCCCAGATGTTAGGTTGCGTTAGGTTAGGATATACAACGTTATAGACGTATATAATGTCCCCTTCGAGAAGCAGGCGACGACGCGCCAGAATGTTGTAAAAACATTACATCCGATATGTTAGGTTGCCTTAGGCTAGGATATATAACGTGATAGACGTATATAATGTTCCCACCGAGAAGTAGGGACCGAAATGCCAGGAATGTTGTAAAATATTACATCCGAGATGTTAGGTTGCCTTAGGCTAGGACATATATCGTTATAGACGTATACAGTGTTCCCACCGAGAAGTAGGGACCGACGCGTCAGGAATGTTATAATATATTACATCCCAGATGTTAGGTTGCGTTAGGTTAAGATATACAACGTTATAGACGTATATAATGTCCCCTTCGAGAAGCAGGCGACGACACGCCAGAATGCTGTAAAATATTACATTCGACATGTTAGGTTGCCTTAGGCTAGGATATACAACGTTATAGACGTATAGAATGTTCCCACCGAGAAATTGGGGCCGACGGGTCAGGAATGTTGTAAAATATTACACCCGAGATGTTAGGTTCCCTTAGGTTAGGATATACAACGTTATAGACGTATAGAAAGTTCCCAGCGAGATGTAGGGACCGACATGCCAGGAATTTTGTAAAATATTACATCCCAGAAGTTAGGTTGCTTTGGGTTAGGATATACAACGTTATAGACGTATATAATGTTCCCATCGAGAAGCAGGCGACGACACGCCAGGAATGTTGTAAAATATTACATCCGAGATGTTAGGTTGCCTTAGGCTAGGATATACAACGTTATAGACGTATATAATGTCCCCATCGAGAAGCAGGCGACGACACGCCAGAATGTTGTAAAATATTACATCCGAGATGTTAGGTTCCCTTAGGTTAGGATATACAACGTTATAGACGTATCTAATGTCCCCATCGAGAAGCAGGCGACGACACGCCAGAATGTTGTAAAACATTACATCCGATATGTTAGGTTCCCTTAGGTTAGGATATACAACGTTATAGACGTATAGAATGTTCCCACCGAGAAATTGGGGCCGACGGGTCAGGAATGTTGTAAAATATTACACCCGAGATGTTAGGTTCCCTTAGGTTAGGATATACAACGTTATAGACGTATGGAAAGTTCCCAGCGAGATGTAGGGACCGACATGCCAGGAATGTTGTAAAATATTACATCCGAGTTGTTAGGTTGCTTTAGGTTTGGATATACATCGTTATAGACTTATATAATGCTCCCACCGAGACGTGGGGACCGACATGCCAGGAATGTTGTAAAATATTACATCCCAGAAGTTAGGTTTCTTTGGGTTACGATATACAACGTTATAGACGTATATAATGTCCCCTTCGAGAAGCAGGCGACGACACGCGAGAATGTTGTAAAATATTACATTCGACATGTTAGGTTGCCTTAGGCTACGATATACAACGTTATAGACGTATAGAATGTTCCCACCGAGAAATTGGGGCCGACGGGTCAGGAATGTTGTAAAATATTACACCCGAGTTGTTAGGTTCCCTTAGGTTAGGATATACAACGTTATAGACTTATAGAAAGTTCCCAGCGAGATGTAGGGACCGACATTCCAGGAATTTTGTAAAATATTACATCCCAGAAGTTAGGTTGCTTTGGGTTAGAATATACAACGTTATAGACGTATATAATGTCCCCATCGAGAAGCAGGCGACGACACGCCAGAATGTTGTAAAACATTACATCCGATATGTTAGGTTGCCTTAGGCTAGGACATATATCGTTATAGACGTATACAGTGTTCCTACCGAGAAGTAGGGACCGACGCGTCAGGAATGTTATAATATATTACATCCCAGATGTTAGGTTGCGTTAGGTTAAGATATACAACGTTATAGACGTATATAATGTCCCCTTCGAGAAGCAGGCGACGACACGCCAGAATGCTGTAAAATATTACATTCGACATGTTAGGTTGCCTTAGGCTAGGATATACAACGTTATAGACGTATAGAATGTTCCCACCGAGAAATTGGGGCCGACGGGTCAGGAATGTTGTAAAATATTACACCCGAGATGTTAGGTTCCCTTAGGTTAGGATATACAACGTTATAGACGTATAGAAAGTTCCCAGCGAGATGTAGGGACCGACATGCCAGGAATTTTGTAAAATATTACATCCCAGAAGTTAGGTTGCTTTGGGTTAGGATATACAACGTTATAGACGTATATAATGTTCCCATCGAGAAGCAGGCGACGACACGCCAGGAATGTTGTAAAATATTACATCCGAGATGTTAGGTTGCCTTAGGCTAGGATATACAACGTTATAGACGTATATAATGTCCCCATCGAGAAGCAGGCGACGACACGCCAGAATGTTGTAAAATATTACATCCGAGATGTTAGGTTCCCTTAGGTTAGGATATACAACGTTATAGACGTATCTAATGTCCCCATCGAGAAGCAGGCGACGACACGCCAGAATGTTGTAAAACATTACATCCGATATGTTAGGTTCCCTTAGGTTAGGATATACAACGTTATAGACGTATAGAATGTTCCCACCGAGAAATTGGGGCCGACGGGTCAGGAATGTTGTAAAATATTACACCCGAGATGTTAGGTTCCCTTAGGTTAGGATATACAACGTTATAGACGTATAGAAAGTTCCCAGCGAGATGTAGGGACCGACATGCCAGGAATGTTGTAAAATATTACATCCGAGTTGTTAGGTTGCTTTAGGTTTGGATATACATCGTTATAGACTTATATAATGTTCCCACCGAGACGTGGGGACCGACATGACAGGAATGTTGTAAAATATTACATCCCAGAAGTTAGGTTTCTTTGGGTGACGATATACAACGTTATAGACGTATATAATGTCCCCTTCGAGAAGCAGGCGACGACACGCGAGAATGTTGTAAAATATTACATTCGACATGTTAGGTTGCCTTAGGCTACGATATACAACGTTATAGACGTATAGAATGTTCCCACCGAGAAATTGGGGCCGACGGGTCAGGAATGTTGTAAAATATTACACCCGAGTTGTTAGGTTCCCTTAGGTTAGGATATACAACGTTATAGACGTATAGAAAGTTCCCAGCGAGATGTAGGGACCGACATTCCAGGAATTTTGTAAAATATTACATCCCAGAAGTTAGGTTGCTTTGGGTTAGGATATACAACGTTATAGACGTATATAATGTCCCCATCGAGAAGCAGGCGACGACACGCCAGAATGTTGTAAAACATTACATCCGATATGTTAGGTTGCCTTAGGCTAGGATATATAACGTGATAGACGTATATAATGTTCCCACCGAGAAGTAGGGACCGAAATGCCAGGAATGTTGTAAAATATTACATCCGAGATGTTAGGTTGCCTTAGGCTAGGACATATATCGTTATAGACGTATACAGTGTTCCCACCGAGAAGTAGGGACCGACGCGTCAGGAATGTTATAATATATTACATCCCAGATGTTAGGTTGCCTTAGGCTAGGATATACAACGTTATAGACGTATATAATGTCCCCATCGAGAGGCAGGCGACGACACGCCAGAATGTTGTAAAATATTACATTCGACATGTTAGGTTGCCTTAGGCTAGGATATACAACGTTATAGACGTATAGAATGTTCCCACCGAGAAATTGGGGCGGACGGGTCAGGAATGTTGTAAAATATTACACCCGAGATGTTAGGTTCCCTTAGGTTAGGATATACAACGTTATAGACGTATAGAAAGTTCCCAGCGAGATGTAGGGACCGACATGCCAGGAATGTTGTAAAATATTACATCCCAGAAGTTAGGTTGCTTTGGGTTAGGATATACAACGTTATAGACGTATATAATGTCCCCATCGAGAAGCAGGCGACGACACGCCAGGAATGTTGTAAAATATTACATCCGAGATGTTAGGTTGCCTTAGGCCAGGATATACAACGTTATAGACGTATAGAATGTTCCCATCGAGATGTAGGTATCCTGTCCGACATGACAGGAATGTTGTATAATATTACATCCGAGTTGTTAGGTTGCTTTAGGTTTGGATATACATCGTTATAGACGTATAGAATGTCCCCTTCGAGAAGCAGGCGACGACACGCCAGAATGTTGTAAAACATTACATCCGATATGTTAGGTTGCCTTAGGCTAGGATATATAACGTGATAGACGTATATAATGTTCCCACCGAGAAGTAGGGACCGAAATGCCAGGAATGTTGTAAAATATTACATCCGAGATGTTAGGTTGCCTTAGGCTAGGACATATATCGTTATAGACGTATACAGTGTTCCCACCGAGAAGTAGGGACCGACGCGTCAGGAATGTTATAATATATTACATCCCAGATGTTAGGTTGCGTTAGGTTAAGATATACAACGATATAGACGTATATAATGTCCCCTTCGAGAAGCAGGCGACGACACGCCAGAATGTTGTAAAATATTACATTCGACATGTTAGATTACCTTAGGCTAGGATATATAACGTTATAGACGTATATAATATTCCCACCGAGAAATAGGGGCCGACTCTTCAGGAATGTTGTAAAATATTACACCCGAAGTGTTAGGTTCCCTTAGGTTAGGATATACAACGTTATAGACGTATAGAAAGTTCCCAGCGGGATGTAGGGACCGACATGCCAGGAATTTTGTAAAATATTACATCCCAGAAGTTAGGTTGCTTTGGGTTAGGATATACAACGTTATAGACGTATATAATGTTCCCATCGAGAAGCAGGCGACGACACGCCAGGAATGTTGTAAAACATTACATCCGATATGTTAGGTTGCCTTAGGCTAGGATATATAACGTGATAGACGTATATAATATTCCCACCGAGAAGTAGGGACCGAAATGCCAGGAATGTTGTAAAATATTACACCCGAGATGTTAGGTTCCCTTAGGTTAGGATATACAACGTTATAGAGGTATAGAATGTTCCCACCGAGAAATTGGGGCCGACGGGTCAGGAATGTTGTAAAATATTACACCCGAGATGTTAGGTTCCCTTAGGTTAGGACATACAACGTTATAGACGTATAGAAAGTTCCCAGCGAGATGTAGGGACCGACATGCCAGGAATGTTGTGAAATATTACATCCGAGTTGTTAGGTTGCTTTAGGTTTGGATATACATCGTTATAGACTTATATAATGTTCCCACCGAGACGTGGGGACCGACATGCCAGGAATGTTGTAAAATATTACATCCCAGAAGTTAGGTTTCTTTGGGTTACGATATACAACGTTATAGACGTATATAATGTCCCCTTCGAGAAGCAGGCGACGACACGCCAGAATGTTGTAAAATATTGCATTCGACATGTTAGGTCGCCTTAGGCTAGGATATATAACGTTATAGACGTATATAATATTCCCACGGAGAAATAGGGGCCGACGCGTCAGGAATGTTGTAAAATATTACACCCGAGGTGTTAGGTTCCCTTATGTTAGCATATACAACGTTATAGACGTATATAATGTTCCCACCGAGAAGTAGGGACCGACATGCCAGGAATGTTGTAAAATATTACATACGAGATGTTAGGTTGCTTTGGGTTAGGATATACAACGTTATCGACATATATAATGTCCCCATCGAAAAGCAGGCGACGACACGCCAGAATGTTGTAAAATATTACACCCGAGATGTTAGGTTCCCTTAGGTTAGGATATACAACGTTATAGACGTATCTAATGTCCCCATCGAGAAGCAGGCGACGACACGCCAGAATGTTGTGAAATGTTACATCCGATATGTTAGGTTGCCTTGGGCTAGGATATATAACGTGATAGACGTATATAATGTTCCCACCGAGAAATAGGGGCCGACGCGTCAGGAATGTTGTAAAATATGACATCCCAGATGTTAGGTTGGGTTAGGTTAAGATATACAACGTTATAGACGTATATAATGTCCCCTTCGAGAAGCAGGCGACGACACGCCAGAATGTTGTAAAATATTACATTCGACATGTTAGGTTGCCTTAGGCTAGGATATACAACGTTATAGACGTATAGAATGTTCCCACCGAGAAATTGGGGCCGACGGGTCAGGAATGTTGTAAAATATTACACCCGAGATGTTAGGTTCCCTTAGGTTAGGATATACAACGTTATAGACGTATAGAAAGTTCCCAGCGAGATGTAGGGACTGACATGCCAGGAATTTTGTAAAATATTACATCCCAGAAGTTAGGTTGCTTTGGGTTAGGATATACAACGTTATAGACGTATATAATGTCCCCATCGAGAAGCAGGCGACGACACGCCAGGAATTTTGTAAAATATTACACCCGAGATGTTAGGTTGCCTTAGGCCAGGATATACAACGTTATAGACGTATAGAATGTTCCCACCGAGATGTAGGGTCCGACGTGACAGGAATGTTGTAAAATATTACATCCGAGTTGTTAGGTTGCTTTAGGTTTGGATATACATCGATATAGACTTATATAATGTTCCCAGCGAGACGTGGGGACCGACATGCCAGGAATGTTGTAATATATTACATCCCAGATGTTAGGTTGCTTTAGGTTAGGATATACAACGTTATAGACGTATATAATGTCCCCTTCGAGAAGCCGGCGACGACACGCCAGAATGTTGTAAAACATTACATCCGATATGTTAGGTTGCCTTAGGCTAGGATATATAACGCGATAAACGTATATAATGTTCCCACCGAGAAGTAGGGACCGAAATGCCAGGAATGTTGTAAAATATTACATCCGAGATGTTAGGTTGCCTTAGGCTAGGACATATATCGTTATAGACGTATACAGTGTTCCCACCGAGAAGTAGGGACCGACGCGTCAGGAATGTTATAATATATTACATCCCAGATGTTAGGTTGCCTTAGGCTAGGATATACAACGTTATAGACGTATATAATGTCCCCATCGAGAAGCAGGCGACGACACGCCAGAATGTTGTAAAATATTACATTCGACATGTTAGGTTGCCTTAGGCTAGGATATACAACGTTATAGACGTATAGAATGTTCCCACCGAGAAATTGGGGCCGACGGGTCAGGAATGTTGTAAAATATTACACCCGAGATGTTAGGTTCCCTTAGGTTAGGATATACAACGTTATAGACGTATAGAAAGTTCCCAGCGAGATGTAGGGACCGACATGCCAGGAATGTTGTAAAATATTACATCCCAGAAGTTAGGTTGCTTTGGGTTAGGATATACAACGTTATAGACGTATATAATGTCCCCATCGAGAAGCAGGCGACGACACGCCAGGAATGTTGTAAAATATTACATCCGAGATGTTAGGTTGCCTTAGGCCAGGATATACAACGTTATAGACGTATAGAATGTTCCCATCGAGATGTAGGGTCCGACATGACAGGAATGTTGTAAAATATTACATCCGAGTTGTTAGGTTGCTTTAGGTTTGGATATACATCGTTATAGACGTATAGAATGTCCCCTTCGAGAAGCAGGCGACGACACGCCAGAATGTTGTAAAACATTACATCCGATATGTTAGGTTGCCTTAGGCTAGGATATATAACGTGATAGACGTATATAATGTTCCCACCGAGAAGTAGGGACCGAAATGCCAGGAATGTTGTAAAATATTACATCCGAGATGTTAGGTTGCCTTAGGCTAGGACATATATCGTTATAGACGTATACAGTGTTCCCACCGAGAAGTAGGGACCGACGCGTCAGGAATGTTATAATATATTACATCCCAGATGTTAGGTTGCGTTAGGTTAAGATATACAACGTTATAGACGTATATAATGTCCCCTTCGAGAAGCAGGCGACGACACGCCAGAATGTTGTAAAATATTACATTCGACATGTTAGGTTGCCTTAGGCTAGGATATACAACGTTATAGACGTATAGAATGTTCCCACCGAGAAATTGGGGCCGACGGGTCAAGAATGTTGTAAAATATTACACCCGAGATGTTAGGTTCCCTTAGGTTAGGATATACAAGGTTATAGACGTATAGAAAGTTCCCAGCGAGATGTAGGGACCGACATGCCAGGAATTTTGTAAAATATTACATCCCAGAAGTTAGGTTGCTTTGGGTTAGGATATACAACGTTATAGACGTATATAATGTCCCCATCGAGAAGCAGGCGACGACACGCCAGAATGTTGTAAAATATTACATCCGAGATGTTAGGTTCCCTTGGGTTAGGATATACAACGTTATAGACGTATCTAATGTCCCCATCGAGAAGCAGGCGACGACACGCCAGAATGTTGTAAAACATTACATCCGATATGTTAGGTTGCCTTAGGCTAGGATATATAACGTGATAGACGTATATAATGTTCCCACCGAGAAGTAGGGACCGAAATGCCAGGAATGTTGTAAAATATTACATCCGAGATGTTAGGTTGCCTTAGGCTAGGACATATATCGTTATAGACGTATACAGTGTTCCCACCGAGTAGTAGGGACCGACGCGTCAGGAATGTTATAATATATTACATCCCAGATGTTAGGTTGCGTTAGGTTAAGATATACAACGTTATAGACGTATATAATGTCCCCTTCGAGAAGCAGGCGACGACACGCCAGAATGTTGTAAAATATTACATTCGACATGTTAGGTTGCCTTAGGCTAGGATATACAACGTTATAGACGTATAGAATGTTCCCACCGAGAAATTGGGGCCGACGGGTCAGGAATGTTGTAAAATATTACACCCGAGATGTTAGGTTCCCTTAGGTTAGGATATACAACGTTATAGACGTATAGAAAGTTCCCAGCGAGATGTAGGGACCGACATGCCAGGAATGTTGTAAAATATTACATCCCAGAAGTTAGGTTGCTTTGGGTTAGGATATACAACGTTATAGACGTATATAATGTCCCCATCGAGAAGCAGGCGACGACACGCCAGAATGTTGTAAAATATTACATCCGAGATGTTAGGTTCCCTTGGGTTAGGATATACAACGTTATAGACGTATCTAATGTCCCCATCGAGAAGCAGGCGACGACACGCCAGAATGTTGTAAAACATTACATCCGATATGTTAGGTTGCCTTAGGCTAGGATATATAACGTGATAGACGTATATAATGTTCCCACCGAGAAGTAGGGACCGAAATGCCAGGAATGTTGTAAAATATTACATCCGAGATGTTAGGTTGCCTTAGGCTAGGACATATATCGTTATAGACGTATACAGTGTTCCCACCGAGTAGTAGGGACCGACGCGTCAGGAATGTTATAATATATTACATCCCAGATGTTAGGTTGCGTTAGGTTAAGATATACAACGTTATAGACGTATATAATGTCCCCTTCGAGAAGCAGGCGACGACACGCCAGAATGTTGTAAAATATTACATTCGACATGTTAGATTACCTTAGGCTAGGATATATAACGTTATAGACGTATATAATATTCCCACCGAGAAATAGGGGCCGACTCGTCAGGAATGTTGTAAAATATTACACCCGAAGTGTTAGGTTCCCTTAGGTTAGGATATACAACGTTATAGACGTATAGAAAGTTCCCAGCGGGATGTAGGGACCGACATGCCAGGAATTTTGTAAAATATTAAATCCCAGAAGTTAGGATGCTTTGGGTTAGGATATACAACGTTATAGACGTATATAATGTTCCCATCGAGAAGCAGGCGACGACACGCCAGGAATGTTGTAAAACATTACATCCGATATGTTAGGTTGCCTTAGGCTAGGATATATAACGTGATAGACGTATATAATATTCCCACCGAGAAGTAGGGACCGAAATGCCAGGAATGTTGTAAAATATTACACCCGAGATGTTAGGTTCCCTTAGGTTAGGATATACAACGTTATAGAGGTATAGAATGTTCCCACCGAGAAATTGGGGCCGACGGGTCAGGAATGTTGTAAAATATTACACCCGAGATGTTAGGTTCCCTTAGGTTAGGACATACAACGTTATAGACGTATAGAAAGTTCCCAGCGAGATGTAGGGACCGACATGCCAGGAATGTTGTAAAATATTACATCCGAGTTGTTAGGTTGCTTTAGGTTTGGATATACATCGTTATAGACTTATATAATGTTCCCACCGAGACGTGGGGACCGACATGCCAGGAATGTTGTAAAATATTACATCCCAGAAGTTAGGTTTCTTTGGGTTACGATATACAACGTTATAGACGTATATAATGTCCCCTTCGAGAAGCAGGCGACGACACGCCAGAATGTTGTAAAATATTGCATTCGACATGTTAGGTTGCCGTAGGCTAGGATATATAACGTTATAGACGTATATAATATTCCCACGGAGAAATAGGGGCCGACGCGTCAGGAATGTTGTAAAATATTACACCCGAGATGTTAGGTTCCCTTATGTTAGCATATACAACGTTATAGACGTATATAATGTTCCCACCGAGAAGTAGGGACCGACATGCCAGGAATGTTGTAAAATATTACATACGAGATGTTAGGTTGCTTTGGGTTAGGATATACAACGTTATCGACATATATAATGTCCCCTTCGAGAAGCAGGCGGCGACACGCCAAAATGTTGTAAAATATTACATTCGACATGTTAGGTTGCCTTAGGCTAGGATATGTAACTTTATAGACGTATATAATATTCCCACCGAGAAATAGTGGCCGACTCGTCAGGAATGTTGTAAAATATTACACCCGAAGTGTTAGGTTCCCTTAGGTTAGGATATACAACGTCATAGACGTATAGAATGTTCCCTCCGAAATGTAGGGACCGACATGCCAGGAATTTTGTAAAATATTACATCCGAGATGTTAGGTTGCCTTAGGTTAGGATATACAACCTTATAGATATATATAATGACCACATCGAGAAGCAGGCGACGACACGCCAGGAATGTTATCAACTATTACATCCGAGATTTTAGGTTGCCTTAGGTTAGGATATACAACGTTATATACGTATAGAATGTTCCCACCGAGATGTAGGGACCGACATGCCAGGAATGTTGTAAAATATTACATCCGAGATGTTAGGTTGCCTTAAGCTAGGACATATATATTTATAGACGTATTAAATGTTCCCACCGAGAAGTAGGGATCGACGCGTCAGGAATGTTGTAAAATATTACATCCCAGATGTTAGGTTGCGTTAGGTTAGGATATACAACGTTATAGACGTATATAATGTCCCCTTCGAGAAGCAGGCGACGACACGCCAGAATGTTGTGAAATGTTACATCCGATATGTTAGGATGCCTTAGGCTAGGATATATAACGTGATAGACGTATAT
Source organism: Xylocopa violacea (assembly GCA_963969225.1). Lineage (NCBI taxonomy): Eukaryota > Metazoa > Arthropoda > Insecta > Hymenoptera > Apidae > Xylocopa > Xylocopa violacea. The sequence goes on along the minus strand of CAXAJV010000197.1, from coordinate 163,592 downwards.
AATGTTCCCACCGAGAAATAGGGGCCGAAGCGTCAGGAATGTTGTAAAATATGACATCCCAGAAGTTAGGTTGCGTTAGGTTAAGATATACAACGTTATAGACGTATATAATGTCCCCTTCGAGAAGCAGGCGACGACTCGCCAGAATGTTGTAAAATATTACATTCGACATGTTAGGTTGCCTTAGGCTAGGATATGTAACTTTATAGACGTATATAATATTCCCACCGAGAAATAGGGGCCGACTCGTCAGGAATGTTGTAAAATATTATACCCGAAGTGTTAGGTTCCCTTAGGTTAGGATATACAACTTCATAGACGTATAGAATGTTCCCACCGAGATGTAGGGACCGACATGCCAGGAATGTTGTAAAATATTACATCCGAGATGTTAGGTTGCCTTAGGCTAGGACATATATCGTTATAGACGTATACAATGTTCCAACCGAAAAGTAGGGACCGACGTGTCAGGAATGTTGTAATATATTACATCCCAGATGTTAGGTTGCGTTAGGTTAGGATATACAACGTTATAGACGTATATAATGTCCCCTTCGAGAAGCAGGCGACGACACGCCAGGAATGTTAGCAACTATTACATCCGAGATTTTAGGTTGCCTTAGGTTAGGATATATAACGTTATAGACGAATATAATGTTCCCACCGAGAAATAGGGGCCGACGCGTCAGGAACGTTGTAAAATATTACACCCGAAATGTTAGGCACCCTTAGGTTAGGATATACAACGTTATAGACGTATAGAACGTTCCCACCGAGAAGTAGGGACCGACATGCCAGGAATGTTGTAAAATATTACATACGAGATGCTAGGTTGCTTTGGGTTAGGATATACAACGTTATCGACGTATATAATGTCCCCATCCAAAAGCAGGCGACGACACGCCAGAATGTTGTACAATATTACACCCGAGATGTTAGGTTCCCTTAGGTTAGGATATACAACTTTATAGTCGTATATAATGTCCCCATCGAGGAGCAGGCGACGACACGCCAGAATGTTGTGAAATGTTACATCCGATATGTTAGGTTGCCTTAGGCTAGGATATATAACGTTATAGACGTATAGAATGTTCCCATCGAGATGTAGGGTCCGACATGACAGGAATGTTGTAAAATATTACATCCGAGTTGTTAGGTTGCTTTAGGTTTGGATATACATCGTTATAGACGTATAGAATGTCCCCTTCGAGAAGCAGGCGACGACACGCCAGAATGTTGTAAAACATTACATACGATATGTTAGGTTGCCTTAGGCTAGGATATATAACGTGATAGACGTATATAATGTTCCCACCGAGAAGTAGGGACCGAAATGCCAGGAATGTTGTAAAATATTACATCCGAGATGTTAGGTTGCCTTAGGCTAGGACATATATCGTTATAGACGTATACAGTGTTCCCACCGAGAAGTAGGGACCGACGCGTCAGGAATGTTATAATATATTACATCCCAGATGTTAGGTTGCGTTAGGTTAAGATATACAACGATATAGACGTATATAATGTCCCCTTCGAGAAGCAGGCGACGACACGCCAGAATGTTGTAAAATATTACATTCGACATGTTAGATTACCTTAGGCTAGGATATATAACGTTATAGACGTATATAATATTCCCACCGAGAAATAGGGGCCGACTCGTCAGGAATGTTGTAAAATATTACACCCGAAGTGTTAGGTTCCCTTAGGTTAGGATATACAACGTTATAGACGTATAGAAAGTTCCCAGCGGGATGTAGGGACCGACATGCCAGGAATTTTGTAAAATATTACATCCCAGAAGTTAGGTTGCTTTAGGTTTGGATATACATCGATATAGACTTATATAATGTTCCCAGCGAGACGTGGGGACCGACATGCCAGGAATGTTGTAATATATTACATCCCAGAGATTAGGTTGCTTTAGGTTAGGATATACAACGTTATAGACGTATATAATGTCCCCTTCGAGAAGCAGGCGACGACACGCCAGAATGTTGTAAAACATTACATCCGATATGTTAGGTTGCCTTAGGCTAGGATATATAACGCGATAAACGTATATAATGTTCCCACCGAGAAGTAGGGACCGAAATGCCAGGAATGTTGTAAAATATTACATCCGAGATGTTAGGTTGCCTTAGGCTAGGACATATATCGTTATAGACGTATACAGTGTTCCCACCGAGAAGTAGGGACCGACGCGTCAGGAATGTTATAATATATTACATCCCAGATGTTAGGTTGCCTTAGGCTAGGATATACAACGTTATAGACGTATATAATGTCCCCATCGAGAAGCAGGCGACGACACGCCAGAATGTTGTAAAATATTACATTCGACATGTTAGGTTGCCTTAGGCTAGGATATACAACGTTATAGACGTATAGAATGTTCCCACCGAGAAATTGGGGCCGACGGGTCGGGAATGTTGTAAAATATTACACCCGAGATGTTAGGTTCCCTTAGGTTAGGATATACAACGTTATAGACGTATAGAAAGTTCCCAGCGAGATGTAGGGACCGACATGCCAGGAATGTTGTAAAATATTACATCCCAGAAGTTAGGTTGCTTTGGGTTAGGATATACAACGTTATAGACGTATATAATGTCCCCATCGAGAAGCAGGCGACGACACGCCAGGAATGTTGTAAAATATTACATCCGAGATGTTAGGTTGCCTTAGGCCAGGATATACAACGTTATAGACGTATAGAATGTTCCCATCGAGATGTAGGGTCCGACATGACAGGAATGTTGTAAAATATTACATCCGAGTTGTTAGGTTGCTTTAGGTTTGGATATACATCGTTATAGACGTATAGAATGTCCCCTTCGAGAAGCAGGCGACGACACGCCAGAATGTTGTAAAACATTACATCCGATATGTTAGGTTGCCTTAGGCTAGGATATATAACGTGATAGACGTATAGAAAGTTCCCAGCGAGATGTAGGGACCGACATGCCAGGAATTTTGTAAAATATTACATCCGAGATGTTAGGTTGCCTTAGGCTAGGACATATATCGTTATAGACGTATACAGTGTTCCCACCGAGTAGTAGGGACCGACGCGTCAGGAATGTTATAATATATTACATCCCAGATGTTAGGTTGCGTTAGGTTAAGATATACAACGTTATAGACGTATATAATGTCCCCTTCGAGAAGCAGGCGACGACACGCCAGAATGTTGTAAAATATTACATTCGACATGTTAGATTACCTTAGGCTAGGATATATAACGTTATAGACGTATATAATATTCCCACCGAGAAATAGGGGCCGACTCGTCAGGAATGTTGTAAAATATTACACCCGAAGTGTTAGGTTCCCTTAGGTTAGGATATACAACGTTATAGACGTATAGAAAGTTCCCAGCGGGATGTAGGGACCGACATGCCAGGAATTTTGTAAAATATTACATCCCAGAAGTTAGGATGCTTTGGGTTAGGATATACAACGTTATAGACGTATATAATGTTCCCATCGAGAAGCAGGCGACGACACGCCAGGAATGTTGTAAAACATTACATCCGATATGTTAGGTTGCCTTAGGCTAGGATATATAACGTGATAGACGTATATAATATTCCCACCGAGAAGTAGGGACCGAAATGCCAGGAATGTTGTAAAATATTACACCCGAGATGTTAGGTTCCCTTAGGTTAGGATATACAACGTTATAGAGGTATAGAATGTTCCCACCGAGAAATTGGGGCCGACGGGTCAGGAATGTTGTAAAATATTACACCCGAGATGTTAGGTTCCCTTAGGTTAGGACATACAACGTTATAGACGTATAGAAAGTTCCCAGCGAGATGTAGGGACCGACATGCCAGGAATGTTGTAAAATATTACATCCGAGTTGTTAGGTTGCTTTAGGTTTGGATATACATCGTTATAGACTTATATAATGTTCCCACCGAGACGTGGGGACCGACATGCCAGGAATGTTGTAAAATATTACATCCCAGAAGTTAGGTTTCTTTGGGTTACGATATACAACGTTATAGACGTATATAATGTCCCCTTCGAGAAGCAGGCGACGACACGCCAGAATGTTGTAAAATATTGCATTCGACATGTTAGGTTGCCTTAGGCTAGGATATATAACGTTATAGACGTATATAATATTCCCACGGAGAAATAGGGGCCGACGCGTCAGGAATGTTGTAAAATATTACACCCGAGATGTTAGGTTCCCTTATGTTAGCATATACAACGTTATAGACGTATATAATGTTCCCACCGAGAAGTAGGGACCGACATGCCAGGAATGTTGTAAAATATTACATACGAGATGTTAGGTTGCTTTGGGTTAGGATATACAACGTTATCGACATATATAATGTCCCCTTCGAGAAGCAGGCGGCGACACGCCAAAATGTTGTAAAATATTACATTCGACATGTTAGGTTGCCTTAGGCTAGGATATGTAACTTTATAGACGTATATAATATTCCCACCGAGAAATAGGGGCCGACTCGTCAGGAATGTTGTAAAATATTACACCCGAAGTGTTAGGTTCCCTTAGGTTAGGATATACAACGTCATAGACGTATAGAATGTTCCCTCCGAAATGTAGGGACCGACATGCCAGGAATTTTGTAAAATATTACATCCGAGATGTTAGGTTGCCTTAGGTTAGGATATACAACCTTATAGATATATATAATGACCACATCGAGAAGCAGGCGACGACACGCCAGGAATGTTATCAACTATTACATCCGAGATTTTAGGTTGCCTTAGGTTAGGATATACAACGTTATATACGTATAGAATGTTCCCACCGAGATGTAGGGACCGACATGCCAGGAATGTTGTAAAATATTACATCCGAGATGTTAGGTTGCCTTAAGCTAGGACATATATATTTATAGACGTATTAAATGTTCCCACCGAGAAGTAGGGATCGACGCGTCAGGAATGTTGTAAAATATTACATCCCAGATGTTAGGTTGCGTTAGGTTAGGATATACAACGTTATAGACGTATATAATGTCCCCTTCGAGAAGCAGGCGACGACACGCCAGAATGTTGTGAAATGTTACATCCGATATGTTAGGTTGCCTTAGGCTAGGATATATAACGTGATAGACGTATATAATGTTCCCACCGAGAAATAGGGGCCGAAGCGTCAGGAATGTTGTAAAATATGACATCCCAGAAGTTAGGTTGCGTTAGGTTAAGATATACAACGTTATAGACGTATATAATGTCCCCTTCGAGAAGCAGGCGACGACTCGCCAGAATGTTGTAAAATATTACATTCGACATGTTAGGTTGCCTTAGGCTAGGATATGTAACTTTATAGACGTATATAATATTCCCACCGAGAAATAGGGGCCGACTCGTCAGGAATGTTGTAAAATATTATACCCGAAGTGTTAGGTTCCCTTAGGTTAGGATATACAACTTCATAGACGTATAGAATGTTCCCACCGAGATGTAGGGACCGACATGCCAGGAATGTTGTAAAATATTACATCCGAGATGTTAGGTTGCCTTAGGCTAGGACATATATCGTTATAGACGTATACAATGTTCCAACCGAAAAGTAGGGACCGACGTGTCAGGAATGTTGTAATATATTACATCCCAGATGTTAGGTTGCGTTAGGTTAGGATATACAACGTTATAGACGTATATAATGTCCCCTTCGAGAAGCAGGCGACGACACGCCAGGAATGTTATCAACTATTACATCCGAGATTTTAGGTTGCCTTAGGTTAGGATATATAACGTTATAGACGAATATAATATTCCCACCGAGAAATAGGGGCCGACGCGTCAGGAACGTTGTAAAATATTACACCCGAAATGTTAGGCACCCTTAGGTTAGGATATACAACGTTATAGACGTATAGAACGTTCCCACCGAGAAGTAGGGACCGACATGCCAGGAATGTTGTAAAATATTACATACGAGATGCTAGGTTGCTTTGGGTTAGGATATACAACGTTATCGACGTATATAATGTCCCCATCCAAAAGCAGGCGACGACACGCCAGAATGTTGTACAATATTACACCCGAGATGTTAGGTTCCCTTAGGTTAGGATATACAACTTTATAGTCGTATATAATGTCCCCATCGAGGAGCAGGCGACGACACGCCAGAATGTTGTGAAATGTTACATCCGATATGTTAGGTTGCCTTAGGCTAGGATATATAACGTTATAGACGTATAGAATGTTCCCATCGAGATGTAGGGTCCGACATGACAGGAATGTTGTAAAATATTACATCCGAGTTGTTAGGTTGCTTTAGGTTTGGATATACATCGTTATAGACGTATAGAATGTCCCCTTCGAGAAGCAGGCGACGACACGCCAGAATGTTGTAAAACATTACATCCGATATGTTAGGTTGCCTTAGGCTAGGATATATAACGTGATAGACGTATATAATGTTCCCACCGAGAAGTAGGGACCGAAATGCCAGGAATGTTGTAAAATATTACATCCGAGATGTTAGGTTGCCTTAGGCTAGGACATATATCGTTATAGACGTATACAGTGTTCCCACCGAGAAGTAGGGACCGACGCGTCAGGAATGTTATAATATATTACATCCCAGATGTTAGGTTGCGTTAGGTTAAGATATACAACGATATAGACGTATATAATGTCCCCTTCGAGAAGCAGGCGACGACACGCCAGAATGTTGTAAAATATTACATTCGACATGTTAGATTACCTTAGGCTAGGATATATAACGTTATAGACGTATATAATATTCCCACCGAGAAATAGGGGCCGACTCGTCAGGAATGTTGTAAAATATTACACCCGAAGTGTTAGGTTCCCTTAGGTTAGGATATACAACGTTATAGACGTATAGAAAGTTCCCAGCGGGATGTAGGGACCGACATGCCAGGAATTTTGTAAAATATTACATCCCAGAAGTTAGGTTGCTTTAGGTTTGGATATACATCGATATAGACTTATATAATGTTCCCAGCGAGACGTGGGGACCGACATGCCAGGAATGTTGTAATATATTACATCCCAGAGATTAGGTTGCTTTAGGTTAGGATATACAACGTTATAGACGTATATAATGTCCCCTTCGAGAAGCAGGCGACGACACGCCAGAATGTTGTAAAACATTACATCCGATATGTTAGGTTGCCTTAGGCTAGGATATATAACGCGATAAACGTATATAATGTTCCCACCGAGAAGTAGGGACCGAAATGCCAGGAATGTTGTAAAATATTACATCCGAGATGTTAGGTTGCCTTAGGCTAGGACATATATCGTTATAGACGTATACAGTGTTCCCACCGAGAAGTAGGGACCGACGCGTCAGGAATGTTATAATATATTACATCCCAGATGTTAGGTTGCCTTAGGCTAGGATATACAACGTTATAGACGTATATAATGTCCCCATCGAGAAGCAGGCGACGACACGCCAGAATGTTGTAAAATATTACATTCGAAATGTTAGGTTGCCTTAGGCTAGGATATACAACGTTATAGACGTATAGAATGTTCCCACCGAGAAATTGGGGCCGACGGGTCGGGAATGTTGTAAAATATTACACCCGAGATGTTAGGTTCCCTTAGGTTAGGATATACAACGTTATAGACGTATAGAAAGTTCCCAGCGAGATGTAGGGACCGACATGCCAGGAATGTTGTAAAATATTACATCCCAGAAGTTAGGTTGCTTTGGGTTAGGATATACAACGTTATAGACGTATATAATGTCCCCATCGAGAAGCAGGCGACGACACGCCAGGAATGTTGTAAAATATTACATCCGAGATGTTAGGTTGCCTTAGGCCAGGATATACAACGTTATAGACGTATAGAATGTTCCCATCGAGATGTAGGGTCCGACATGACAGGAATGTTGTAAAATATTACATCCGAGTTGTTAGGTTGCTTTAGGTTTGGATATACATCGTTATAGACGTATAGAATGTCCCCTTCGAGAAGCAGGCGACGACACGCCAGAATGTTGTAAAACATTACATCCGATATGTTAGGTTGCCTTAGGCTAGGATATATAACGTGATAGACGTATATAATGTTCCCACCGAGAAGTAGGGACCGAAATGCCAGGAATGTTGTAAAATATTACATCCGAGATGTTAGGTTGCCTTAGGCTAGGACATATATCGTTATAGACGTATACAGTGTTCCCACCGAGAAGTAGGGACCGACGCGTCAGGAATGTTATAATATATTACATCCCAGATGTTAGGTTGCGTTAGGTTAAGATATACAACGTTATAGACGTATATAATGTCCCCTTCGAGAAGCAGGCGACGACACGCCAGAATGTTGTAAAATATTACATTCGACATGTTAGGTTGCCTTAGGCTAGGATATACAACGTTATAGACGTATAGAATGTTCCCACCGAGAAATTGGGGCCGACGGGTCAGGAATGTTGTAAAATATTACACCCGAGATGTTAGGTTCCCTTAGGTTAGGATATACAAGGTTATAGACGTATAGAAAGTTCCCAGCGAGATGTAGGGACCGACATGCCAGGAATTTTGTAAAATATTACATCCCAGAAGTTAGGTTGCTTTGGGTTAGGATATACAACGTTATAGACGTATATAATGTCCCCATCGAGAAGCAGGCGACGACACGCCAGAATGTTGTAAAATATTACATCCGAGATGTTAGGTTCCCTTGGGTTAGGATATACAACGTTATAGACGTATCTAATGTCCCCATCGAGAAGCAGGCGACGACACGCCAGAATGTTGTAAAACATTACATCCGATATGTTAGGTTGCCTTAGGCTAGGATATATAACGTGATAGACGTATAGAAAGTTCCCAGCGAGATGTAGGGACCGACATGCCAGGAATTTTGTAAAATATTACATCCGAGATGTTAGGTTGCCTTAGGCTAGGACATATATCGTTATAGACGTATACAGTGTTCCCACCGAGTAGTAGGGACCGACGCGTCAGGAATGTTATAATATATTACATCCCAGATGTTAGGTTGCGTTAGGTTAAGATATACAACGTTATAGACGTATATAATGTCCCCTTCGAGAAGCAGGCGACGACACGCCAGAATGTTGTAAAATATTACATTCGACATGTTAGATTACCTTAGGCTAGGATATATAACGTTATAGACGTATATAATATTCCCACCGAGAAATAGGGGCCGACTCGTCAGGAATGTTGTAAAATATTACACCCGAAGTGTTAGGTTCCCTTAGGTTAGGATATACAACGTTATAGACGTATAGAAAGTTCCCAGCGGGATGTAGGGACCGACATGCCAGGAATTTTGTAAAATATTACATCCCAGAAGTTAGGATGCTTTGGGTTAGGATATACAACGTTATAGACGTATATAATGTTCCCATCGAGAAGCAGGCGACGACACGCCAGGAATGTTGTAAAACATTACATCCGATATGTTAGGTTGCCTTAGGCTAGGATATATAACGTGATAGACGTATATAATATTCCCACCGAGAAGTAGGGACCGAAATGCCAGGAATGTTGTAAAATATTACACCCGAGATGTTAGGTTCCCTTAGGTTAGGATATACAACGTTATAGAGGTATAGAATGTTCCCACCGAGAAATTGGGGCCGACGGGTCAGGAATGTTGTAAAATATTACACCCGAGATGTTAGGTTCCCTTAGGTTAGGACATACAACGTTATAGACGTATAGAAAGTTCCCAGCGAGATGTAGGGACCGACATGCCAGGAATGTTGTAAAATATTACATCCGAGTTGTTAGGTTGCTTTAGGTTTGGATATACATCGTTATAGACTTATATAATGTTCCCACCGAGACGTGGGGACCGACATGCCAGGAATGTTGTAAAATATTACATCCCAGAAGTTAGGTTTCTTTGGGTTACGATATACAACGTTATAGACGTATATAATGTCCCCTTCGAGAAGCAGGCGACGACACGCCAGAATGTTGTAAAATATTGCATTCGACATGTTAGGTTGCCTTAGGCTAGGATATATAACGTTATAGACGTATATAATATTCCCACGGAGAAATAGGGGCCGACGCGTCAGGAATGTTGTAAAATATTACACCCGAGATGTTAGGTTCCCTTATGTTAGCATATACAACGTTATAGACGTATATAATGTTCCCACCGAGAAGTAGGGACCGACATGCCAGGAATGTTGTAAAATATTACATACGAGATGTTAGGTTGCTTTGGGTTAGGATATACAACGTTATCGACATATATAATGTCCCCTTCGAGAAGCAGGCGGCGACACGCCAAAATGTTGTAAAATATTACATTCGACATGTTAGGTTGCCTTAGGCTAGGATATGTAACTTTATAGACGTATATAATATTCCCACCGAGAAATAGGGGCCGACTCGTCAGGAATGTTGTAAAATATTACACCCGAAGTGTTAGGTTCCCTTAGGTTAGGATATACAACGTCATAGACGTATAGAATGTTCCCTCCGAAATGTAGGGACCGACATGCCAGGAATTTTGTAAAATATTACATCCGAGATGTTAGGTTGCCTTAGGTTAGGATATACAACCTTATAGATATATATAATGACCACATCGAGAAGCAGGCGACGACACGCCAGGAATGTTATCAACTATTACATCCGAGATTTTAGGTTGCCTTAGGTTAGGATATACAACGTTATATACGTATAGAATGTTCCCACCGAGATGTAGGGACCGACATGCCAGGAATGTTGTAAAATATTACATCCGAGATGTTAGGTTGCCTTAAGCTAGGACATATATATTTATAGACGTATTAAATGTTCCCACCGAGAAGTAGGGATCGACGCGTCAGGAATGTTGTAAAATATTACATCCCAGATGTTAGGTTGCGTTAGGTTAGGATATACAACGTTATAGACGTATATAATGTCCCCTTCGAGAAGCAGGCGACGACACGCCAGAATGTTGTGAAATGTTACATCCGATATGTTAGGTTGCCTTAGGCTAGGACATATATCGTTATAGACGTATACAATGTTCCAACCGAAAAGTAGGGACCGACGTGTCAGGAATGTTGTAATATATTACATCCCAGACGTTAGGTTGCGTTAGGTTAGGATATACAACGTTATAGACGTATATAATGTCCCCTTCGAGAAGCAGGCGACGACACGCCAGGAATGTTATCAACTATTACATCCGAGATTTTAGGTTGCCTTAGGTTAGGATATATAACGTTATAGACGAATATAATATTCCCACCGAGAAATAGGGGCCGACGCGTCAGGAACGTTGTAAAATATTACACCCGAAATGTTAGGCACCCTTAGGTTAGGATATACAACGTTATAGACGTATAGAACGTTCCCACCGAGAAGTAGGGACCGACATGCCAGGAATGTTGTAAAATATTACATACGAGATGCTAGGTTGCTTTGGGTTAGGATATACAACGTTATCGACGTATATAATGTCCCCATCGAAAAGCAGGCGACGACACGCCAGAATGTTGTACAATATTACACCCGAGATGTTAGGTTCCCTTAGGTTAGGATATACAACTTTATAGTCGTATATAATGTCCCCATCGAGGAGCAGGCGACGACACGCCAGAATGTTGTGAAATGTTACATCCGATATGTTAGGTTGCCTTAGGCTAGGATATATAACGTTATAGACGTATAGAATGTTCCCATCGAGATGTAGGGTCCGACATGACAGGAATGTTGTAAAATATTACATCCGAGTTGTTAGGTTGCTTTAGGTTTGGATATACATCGTTATAGACGTATAGAATGTCCCCTTCGAGAAGCAGGCGACGACACGCCAGAATGTTGTAAAACATTACATCCGATATGTTAGGTTGCCTTAGGCTAGGATATATAACGTGATAGACGTATATAATGTTCCCACCGAGAAGTAGGGACCGAAATGCCAGGAATGTTGTAAAATATTACATCCGAGATGTTAGGTTGCCTTAGGCTAGGACATATATCGTTATAGACGTATACAGTGTTCCCACCGAGAAGTAGGGACCGACGCGTCAGGAATGTTATAATATATTACATCCCAGATGTTAGGTTGCGTTAGGTTAAGATATACAACGATATAGACGTATATAATGTCCCCTTCGAGAAGCAGGCGACGACACGCCAGAATGTTGTAAAATATTACATTCGACATGTTAGATTACCTTAGGCTAGGATATATAACGTTATAGACGTATATAATATTCCCACCGAGAAATAGGGGCCGACTCGTCAGGAATGTTGTAAAATATTACACCCGAAGTGTTAGGTTCCCTTAGGTTAGGATATACAACGTTATAGACGTATAGAAAGTTCCCAGCGGGATGTAGGGACCGACATGCCAGGAATTTTGTAAAATATTACATCCCAGAAGTTAGGTTGCTTTAGGTTTGGATATACATCGATATAGACTTATATAATGTTCCCAGCGAGACGTGGGGACCGACATGCCAGGAATGTTGTAATATATTACATCCCAGATGTTAGGTTGCTTTAGGTTAGGATATACAACGTTATAGACGTATATAATGTCCCCTTCGAGAAGCAGGCGACGACACGCCAGAATGTTGTAAAACATTACATCCGATATGTTAGGTTGCCTTAGGCTAGGATATATAACGCGATAAACGTATATAATGTTCCCACCGAGAAGTAGGGACCGAAATGCCAGGAATGTTGTAAAATATTACATCCGAGATGTTAGGTTGCCTTAGGCTAGGACATATATCGTTATAGACGTATACAGTGTTCCCACCGAGAAGTAGGGACCGACGCGTCAGGAATGTTATAATATATTACATCCCAGATGTTAGGTTGCCTTAGGCTAGGATATACAACGTTATAGACGTATATAATGTCCCCATCGAGAAGCAGGCGACGACACGCCAGAATGTTGTAAAATATTACATTCGACATGTTAGGTTGCCTTAGGCTAGGATATACAACGTTATAGACGTATAGAATGTTCCCACCGAGAAATTGGGGCCGACGGGTCGGGAATGTTGTAAAATATTACACCCGAGATGTTAGGTTCCCTTAGGTTAGGATATACAACGTTATAGACGTATAGAAAGTTCCCAGCGAGATGTAGGGACCGACATGCCAGGAATGTTGTAAAATATTACATCTCAGAAGTTAGGTTGCTTTGGGTTAGGATATACAACGTTATAGACGTATATAATGTCCCCATCGAGAAGCAGGCGACGACACGCCAGGAATGTTGTAAAATATTACATCCGAGATGTTAGGTTGCCTTAGGCCAGGATATACAACGTTATAGACGTATAGAATGTTCCCATCGAGATGTAGGGTCCGACATGACAGGAATGTTGTAAAATATTACATCCGAGTTGTTAGGTTGCTTTAGGTTTGGATATACATCGTTATAGACGTATAGAATGTCCCCTTCGAGAAGCAGGCGACGACACGCCAGAATGTTGTAAAACATTACATCCGATATGTTAGGTTGCCTTAGGCTAGGATATATAACGTGATAGACGTATATAATGTTCCCACCGAGAAGTAGGGACCGAAATGCCAGGAATGTTGTAAAATATTACATCCGAGATGTTAGGTTGCCTTAGGCTAGGACATATATCGTTATAGACGTATACAGTGTTCCCACCGAGAAGTAGGGACCGACGCGTCAGGAATGTTATAATATATTACATCCCAGATGTTAGGTTGCGTTAGGTTAAGATATACAACGTTATAGACGTATATAATGTCCCCTTCGAGAAGCAGGCGACGACACGCCAGAATGTTGTAAAATATTACATTCGACATGTTAGGTTGCCTTAGGCTAGGATGTACAACGTTATAGACGTATAGAATGTTCCCACCGAGAAATTGGGGCCGACGGGTCAGGAATGTTGTAAAATATTACACCCGAGATGTTAGGTTCCCTTAGGTTAGGATATACAAGGTTATAGACGTATAGAAAGTTCCCAGCGAGATGTAGGGACCGACATGCCAGGAATTTTGTAAAATATTACATCCCAGAAGTTAGGTTGCTTTGGGTTAGGATATACAACGTTATAGACGTATATAATGTCCCCATCGAGAAGCAGGCGACGACACGCCAGAATGTTGTAAAATATTACATCCGAGATGTTAGGTTCCCTTGGGTTAGGATATACAACGTTATAGACGTATCTAATGTCCCCATCGAGAAGCAGGCGACGACACGCCAGAATGTTGTAAAACATTACATCCGATATGTTAGGTTGCCTTAGGCTAGGATATATAACGTGATAGACGTATAGAAAGTTCCCAGCGAGATGTAGGGACCGACATGCCAGGAATTTTGTAAAATATTACATCCCAGAAGTTAGGTTGCTTTGGGTTAGGATATACAACGTTATAGACGGATATAATGTCCCCATCGAGAAGCAGGCGACGACACGCCAGAATGTTGTAAAATATTACATCCGAGATGTTAGGTTCCCTTGGGTTAGGATATACAACGTTATAGACGTATCTAATGTCCCCATCGAGAAGCAGGCGACGACACGCCAGAATGTTGTAAAACATTACATCCGATATGTTAGGTTGCCTTAGGCTAGGATATATAACGTGATAGACGTATATAATGTTCCCACCGAGAAGTAGGGACCGAAATGCCAGGAATGTTGTAAAATATTACATCCGAGATGTTAGGTTGCCTTAGGCTAGGACATATATCGTTATAGACGTATACAGTGTTCCCACCGAGTAGTAGGGACCGACGCGTCAGGAATGTTATAATATATTACATCCCAGATGTTAGGTTGCGTTAGGTTAAGATATACAACGTTATAGACGTATATAATGTCCCCTTCGAGAAGCAGGCGACGACACGCCAGAATGTTGTAAAATATTACATTCGACATGTTAGATTACCTTAGGCTAGGATATATAACGTTATAGACGTATATAATATTCCCACCGAGAAATAGGGGCCGACTCGTCAGGAATGTTGTAAAATATTACACCCGAAGTGTTAGGTTCCCTTAGGTTAGGATATACAACGTTATAGACGTATAGAAAGTTCCCAGCGGGATGTAGGGACCGACATGCCAGGAATTTTGTAAAATATTACATCCCAGAAGTTAGGATGCTTTGGGTTAGGATATACAACGTTATAGACGTATATAATGTTCCCATCGAGAAGCAGGCGACGACACGCCAGGAATGTTGTAAAACATTACATCCGATATGTTAGGTTGCCTTAGGCTAGGATATATAACGTGATAGACGTATATAATATTCCCACCGAGAAGTAGGGACCGAAATGCGAGGAATGTTGTAAAATATTACACCCGAGATGTTAGGTTCCCTTAGGTTAGGATATACAACGTTATAGAGGTATAGAATGTTCCCACCGAGAAATTGGGGCCGACGGGTCAGGAATGTTGTAAAATATTACACCCGAGATGTTAGGTTCCCTTAGGTTAGGACATACAACGTTATAGACGTATAGAAAGTTCCCAGCGAGATGTAGGGACCGACATGCCAGGAATGTTGTAAAATATTACATCCGAGTTGTTAGGTTGCTTTAGGTTTGGATATACATCGTTATAGACTTATATAATGTTCCCACCGAGACGTGGGGACCGACATGCCAGGAATGTTGTAAAATATTACATCCCAGAAGTTAGGTTTCTTTGGGTTACGATATACAACGTTATAGACGTATATAATGTCCCCTTCGAGAAGCAGGCGACGACACGCCAGAATGTTGTAAAATATTGCATTCGACATGTTAGGTTGCCTTAGGCTAGGATATATAACGTTATAGACGTATATAATATTCCCACGGAGAAATAGGGGCCGACGCGTCAGGAATGTTGTAAAATATTACACCCGAGATGTTAGGTTCCCTTATGTTAGCATATACAACGTTATAGACGTATATAATGTTCCCACCGAGAAGTAGGGACCGACATGCCAGGAATGTTGTAAAATATTACATACGAGATGTTAGGTTGCTTTGGGTTAGGATATACAACGTTATCGACATATATAATGTCCCCTTCGAGAAGCAGGCGGCGACACGCCAAAATGTTGTAAAATATTACATTCGACATGTTAGGTTGCCTTAGGCTAGGATATGTAACTTTATAGACGTATATAATATTCCCACCGAGAAATAGGGGCCGACTCGTCAGGAATGTTGTAAAATATTACACCCGAAGTGTTAGGTTCCCTTAGGTTAGGATATACAACGTCATAGACGTATAGAATGTTCCCACCGAGATGTAGGGACCGACATGCCAGGAATGTTGTAAAATATTACATCCGAGATGTTAGGTTGCCTTAGGTTAGGATATACAACCTTATAGATATATATAATGACCACATCGAGAAGCAGGCGACGACACGCCAGGAATGTTATCAACTATTACATCCGAGATTTTAGGTTGCCTTAGGTTAGGATATACAACGTTATAGACGTATAGAATGTTCCCACCGAGATGTAGGGACCGACATGCCAGGAATGTTGTAAAATATTACATCCGAGATGTTAGGTTGCCTTAAGCTAGGACATATATATTTATAGACGTATACAATGTTCCCACCGAGAAGTAGGGATCGACGCGTCAGGAATGTTGTAAAATATTACATCCCAGATGTTAGGTTGCGTTAGGTTAGGATATACAACGTTATAGACGTATATAATGTCCCCTTCGAGAAGCAGGCGACGACACGCCAGAATGTTGTGAAATGTTACATCCGATATGTTAGGTTGCCTTAGGCTAGGATATATAACGTGATAGACGTATATAATGTTCCCACCGAGAAATAGGTGCCGAAGCGTCAGGAATGTTGTAAAATATGACATCCCAGAAGTTAGGTTGCGTTAGGTTAAGATATACAACGTTATAGACGTATATAATGTCCCCTTCGAGAAGCAGGCGACGACTCGCCAGAATGTTGTAAAATATTACATTCGACATGTTAGGTTGCCTTAGGCTAGGATATGTAACTTTATAGACGTATATAATATTCCCACCGAGAAATAGGGGCCGACTCGTCAGGAATGTTGTAAAATATTATACCCGAAGTGTTAGGTTCCCTTAGGTTAGGATATACAACTTTATAGTCGTATCTAATGTCCCCATCGAGGAGCAGGCGACGACACGCCAGAATGTTGTGAAATGTTACATCCGATATGTTAGGTTGCCTTAGGCTAGGATATATAACGTGATAGACGAATATAATATTCCCACCGAGAAATAGGGGCCGACGCGTCAGGAACGTTGTAAAATATTACACCCGAAATGTTAGGCACCCTTAGGTTAGGATATACAGCGTTATAGACGTATAGAATGTTCCCACCGAGATGTAGGGACCGACATGCCAGGAATGTTGTAAAATATTACATCCGAGATGTTAGGTTGCCTTAGGTTAGGATATACAACCTTATAGATGTATATAATGTCCACATTGAGAAGCAGGCGACGACACGCCAGGAATGTTATCAAATATTACATCCGAGATTTTAGGTTGCCTTAGGTTAGGATATACAACGTTATAGACGTATATAATGCCCCATCGGGAAGTAAGTGCCGTCACGCCAGGAATGCTGTAAAATATTACGGTAGAGAGGTTAGGTTGCCTTAGGTTATGATATATAACCTTGCAGACATATATAATGTTCCCACCGAGATGTAGGGACCGACATGCCAGGAATGTTCTGAAATATTACATCCGATATGTTAGGTTGCCTTAGGATAGGATATACAACGTTATAGACGTATACAGTGTTCCCACCGAGAAGTAGGGACCGACGCGTCAGGAATGTTATAATATATTACATCCCAGATGTTAGGTTGCGTTAGGTTAAGATATACAACGTTATAGACGTATATAATGTCCCCTTCGAGAAGCAGGCGACGACACGCCAGAATGTTGTAAAATATTACATTCGACATGTTAGGTTGCCTTAGGCTAGGATGTACAACGTTATAGACGTATAGAATGTTCCCACCGAGAAATTGGGGCCGACGGGTCAGGAATGTTGTAAAATATTACACCCGAGATGTTAGGTTCCCTTAGGTTAGGATATACAAGGTTATAGACGTATAGAAAGTTCCCAGCGAGATGTAGGGACCGACATGCCAGGAATTTTGTAAAATATTACATCCCAGAAGTTAGGTTGCTTTGGGTTAGGATATACAACGTTATAGACGTATATAATGTCCCCATCGAGAAGCAGGCGACGACACGCCAGAATGTTGTAAAATATTACATCCGAGATGTTAGGTTCCCTTGGGTTAGGATATACAACGTTATAGACGTATCTAATGTCCCCATCGAGAAGCAGGCGACGACACGCCAGAATGTTGTAAAACATTACATCCGATATGTTAGGTTGCCTTAGGCTAGGATATATAACGTGATAGACGTATAGAAAGTTCCCAGCGAGATGTAGGGACCGACATGCCAGGAATTTTGTAAAATATTACATCCCAGAAGTTAGGTTGCTTTGGGTTAGGATATACAACGTTATAGACGGATATAATGTCCCCATCGAGAAGCAGGCGACGACACGCCAGAATGTTGTAAAATATTACATCCGAGATGTTAGGTTCCCTTGGGTTAGGATATACAACGTTATAGACGTATCTAATGTCCCCATCGAGAAGCAGGCGACGACACGCCAGAATGTTGTAAAACATTACATCCGATATGTTAGGTTGCCTTAGGCTAGGATATATAACGTGATAGACGTATATAATGTTCCCACCGAGAAGTAGGGACCGAAATGCCAGGAATGTTGTAAAATATTACATCCGAGATGTTAGGTTGCCTTAGGCTAGGACATATATCGTTATAGACGTATACAGTGTTCCCACCGAGTAGTAGGGACCGACGCGTCAGGAATGTTATAATATATTACATCCCAGATGTTAGGTTGCGTTAGGTTAAGATATACAACGTTATAGACGTATATAATGTCCCCTTCGAGAAGCAGGCGACGACACGCCAGAATGTTGTAAAATATTACATTCGACATGTTAGATTACCTTAGGCTAGGATATATAACGTTATAGACGTATATAATATTCCCACCGAGAAATAGGGGCCGACTCGTCAGGAATGTTGTAAAATATTACACCCGAAGTGTTAGGTTCCCTTAGGTTAGGATATACAACGTTATAGACGTATAGAAAGTTCCCAGCGGGATGTAGGGACCGACATGCCAGGAATTTTGTAAAATATTACATCCCAGAAGTTAGGATGCTTTGGGTTAGGATATACAACGTTATAGACGTATATAATGTTCCCATCGAGAAGCAGGCGACGACACGCCAGGAATGTTGTAAAACATTACATCCGATATGTTAGGTTGCCTTAGGCTAGGATATATAACGTGATAGACGTATATAATATTCCCACCGAGAAGTAGGGACCGAAATGCGAGGAATGTTGTAAAATATTACACCCGAGATGTTAGGTTCCCTTAGGTTAGGATATACAACGTTATAGAGGTATAGAATGTTCCCACCGAGAAATTGGGGCCGACGGGTCAGGAATGTTGTAAAATATTACACCCGAGATGTTAGGTTCCCTTAGGTTAGGACATACAACGTTATAGACGTATAGAAAGTTCCCAGCGAGATGTAGGGACCGACATGCCAGGAATGTTGTAAAATATTACATCCGAGTTGTTAGGTTGCTTTAGGTTTGGATATACATCGTTATAGACTTATATAATGTTCCCACCGAGACGTGGGGACCGACATGCCAGGAATGTTGTAAAATATTACATCCCAGAAGTTAGGTTTCTTTGGGTTACGATATACAACGTTATAGACGTATATAATGTCCCCTTCGAGAAGCAGGCGACGACACGCCAGAATGTTGTAAAATATTGCATTCGACATGTTAGGTTGCCTTAGGCTAGGATATATAACGTTATAGACGTATATAATATTCCCACGGAGAAATAGGGGCCGACGCGTCAGGAATGTTGTAAAATATTACACCCGAGATGTTAGGTTCCCTTATGTTAGCATATACAACGTTATAGACGTATATAATGTTCCCACCGAGAAGTAGGGACCGACATGCCAGGAATGTTGTAAAATATTACATACGAGATGTTAGGTTGCTTTGGGTTAGGATATACAACGTTATCGACATATATAATGTCCCCTTCGAGAAGCAGGCGGCGACACGCCAAAATGTTGTAAAATATTACATTCGACATGTTAGGTTGCCTTAGGCTAGGATATGTAACTTTATAGACGTATATAATATTCCCACCGAGAAATAGGGGCCGACTCGTCAGGAATGTTGTAAAATATTACACCCGAAGTGTTAGGTTCCCTTAGGTTAGGATATACAACGTCATAGACGTATAGAATGTTCCCACCGAGATGTAGGGACCGACATGCCAGGAATGTTGTAAAATATTACATCCGAGATGTTAGGTTGCCTTAGGTTAGGATATACAACCTTATAGATATATATAATGACCACATCGAGAAGCAGGCGACGACACGCCAGGAATGTTATCAACTATTACATCCGAGATTTTAGGTTGCCTTAGGTTAGGATATACAACGTTATAGACGTATAGAATGTTCCCACCGAGATGTAGGGACCGACATGCCAGGAATGTTGTAAAATATTACATCCGAGATGTTAGGTTGCCTTAAGCTAGGACATATATATTTATAGACGTATACAATGTTCCCACCGAGAAGTAGGGATCGACGCGTCAGGAATGTTGTAAAATATTACATCCCAGATGTTAGGTTGCGTTAGGTTAGGATATACAACGTTATAGACGTATATAATGTCCCCTTCGAGAAGCAGGCGACGACACGCCAGAATGTTGTGAAATGTTACATCCGATATGTTAGGTTGCCTTAGGCTAGGATATATAACGTGATAGACGTATATAATGTTCCCACCGAGAAATAGGTGCCGAAGCGTCAGGAATGTTGTAAAATATGACATCCCAGAAGTTAGGTTGCGTTAGGTTAAGATATACAACGTTATAGACGTATATAATGTCCCCTTCGAGAAGCAGGCGACGACTCGCCAGAATGTTGTAAAATATTACATTCGACATGTTAGGTTGCCTTAGGCTAGGATATGTAACTTTATAGACGTATATAATATTCCCACCGAGAAATAGGGGCCGACTCGTCAGGAATGTTGTAAAATATTATACCCGAAGTGTTAGGTTCCCTTAGGTTAGGATATACAACTTTATAGTCGTATCTAATGTCCCCATCGAGGAGCAGGCGACGACACGCCAGAATGTTGTGAAATGTTACATCCGATATGTTAGGTTGCCTTAGGCTAGGATATATAACGTGATAGACGAATATAATATTCCCACCGAGAAATAGGGGCCGACGCGTCAGGAACGTTGTAAAATATTACACCCGAAATGTTAGGCACCCTTAGGTTAGGATATACAGCGTTATAGACGTATAGAATGTTCCCACCGAGATGTAGGGACCGACATGCCAGGAATGTTGTAAAATATTACATCCGAGATGTTAGGTTGCCTTAGGTTAGGATATACAACCTTATAGATGTATATAATGTCCACATTGAGAAGCAGGCGACGACACGCCAGGAATGTTATCAAATATTACATCCGAGATTTTAGGTTGCCTTAGGTTAGGATATACAACGTTATAGACGTATATAATGCCCCATCGGGAAGTAAGTGCCGTCACGCCAGGAATGCTGTAAAATATTACGGTAGAGAGGTTAGGTTGCCTTAGGTTATGATATATAACCTTGCAGACATATATAATGTTCCCACCGAGATGTAGGGACCGACATGCCAGGAATGTTCTGAAATATTACATCCGATATGTTAGGTTGCCTTAGGATAGGATATACAACGTTATAGACGTATAGAATGTTCCCACCGAGAAATAGGGGCCTACGCGTCAGGAATGTTGTAAAATATTACACCCGAGACGTTAGGTTCTCTTAGGTTAGGATATACAACGTTATAGACATATAGAATGTTCCCACCGAGAAATAGGGGCCGACGCGTCAGGAATGTTGTAAAATATGACATCCCAGATGTTAGGTTGCGTTAGGTTAAGATATACAACGTTATAGACGTATATAATGTCCCCTTCGAGAAGCAGGCGACAACACGCCAGAATGTTGTAAAATATTACATTCGAAATGTTAGGTTGCCTTAGGCTAGGATATATAATGTTATAGACGAATATAATATTCCCACCGAGAAATAGGGGCCGACGCGTCAGGAACGTTGTAAAATATTACACCCGAAATGTTAGGCACCCTTAGGTTAGGATATACAACGTTATAGACGTATAGAATGTTCCCACCGAGATGTAGGGACCGACATGCCAGGAATGTTGTAAAATATTACATCCGAGATGTTAGGTTGCCTTAAGCTAGGACATATATATTTATAGACGTATACAATATTCCCACCGAGAATTAGGGATCGATGCGTCAGGAATGTTGTAAAATATTACATCCCAGATGTTAGGTTGCGTTAGGTTAGGATATACAACGTTATAGACGTATATAATGTCCCCTTCGAGAAGCAGGCGACGACACGCCAGAATGTTGTAAAATATTACATTCGACATGTTAGGTTGCCTCAAGCTAGGATATACAACGTTATGGACGTATATAATATTCCCACCGAGAAATAGGGGCCGACGCGTCAGGAATGTTGTAAAATATTACACCCGAGATGTTAGGTTCCCTTAGGTTAGCATATACAACGTTATAGACGTATAGAATGTTCCCACCGAGATGTAGGGACCGACATGCCAGGAATGTTGTAAAATATTACATCCGAGATGTTAGGTTGCCTTAGGTTAGGATATACAACCTTATAGATGTATATAATGTCCACATCGAGAAGCAGGCGACGACACGCCAGGAATGTTGTAAAATATTACATGCTAGATGTTAGGTTCCCTTAGGTTAGGATATACAACGTTATAGACGTATCTAATGTCCCCATCGAGAAGCAGGCGACGACACGCCAGGAATGTTATCAACTATTACATCCGAGATTTTAGGTTGCCTTAGGCTAGGATATATAACGTGATAGACGTATATAATGTTCCCACCGAGAAATAGGGGCCGAAGCGTCAGGAATGTTGTAAAATATTACACCCGAGATGTTAGGTTCCCTTAGGTTAGGATATACAACGTTATAGACGTATAGAATGTTCCCACCGAGAAATAGGGGCCGACGCGTCAGGAATGTTGTAAAATATTACACCCGAGACGTTAGGTTCTCTTAGGTTAGGATATAAAACGTTATAGACATATAGAATGTTCCCACCGAGAAATAGGGGCCGACGCGTCAGGAATGTTGTAAAATATGACATCCCAGATGTTAGGTTGCGTTAGGTTAAGATATACAACGTTATAGACGTATATAATGTCCCCTTCGAGAAGCAGGCGACAACACGCCAGAATGTTGTAAAATATTACATCCGAGATGTTAGGTTGCCTTAGGCTAGGACATATATCGTTATAGACGTATACAATGTTCCAACCGAAAAGTAGGGACCGACGCGTCAGGAATGTTGTAATATATTACATCCCAGACGTTAGGTTGCGTTAGGTTAGGATATACAACGTTATAGACGTATATAATGTCCCCTTCGCGAAGCAGGCGACGACACGCCAGGAATGTTATCAACTATTACATCCGAGATTTTAGGTTGCCTTAGGTTAGGATATATAACGTTATAGACGAATATAATATTCCCACCGAGAAATAGGGGCCGACGCGTCAGGAACGTTGTAAAATATTACACCCGAAATGTTAGGCACCCTTAGGTTAGGATATACAACGTTATAGACGTATAGAATGTTCCCACCGAGAAGTAGGGACCGACATGCCAGGAATGTTGTAAAATATTACATACGAGATGTTAGGTTGCTTTGGGTTAGGATATACAACGTTATCGACGTATATAATGGTCCCATCGAAAAGCAGGCGACGACACGCCAGAATGTTGTAAAATATTACACCCGAGATGTTAGGTTCCCTTAGGTTAGGATATACAACGTTATAGATGTATCTAATGTCCCCATCGAGAAGCAGGCGACGACACGCCTGAATGTTGTGAAATGTTACATCCGATATGTTAGGTTGCCTTAGGCTAGGATATATAACGTGATAGACGTATATAATGTTCCCACCGAGAAATAGGGGCCGGCGCGTCAGGAATGTTGTAAAATATGACATCCCAGATGTTAGGTTGCGTTAGGTTAAGATATACAACGTTATAGACGTATATAATGTCCCCTTCGAGAAGCAGGCGACAACACGCCAGAATGTTGTAAAATATTACATTCGACATGTTAGGTTGCCTTAGGCTAGGATATGTAACGTTATAGACGTATATAATATTCCCACCGAGAAATAGGGGCCGGCGCGTCAGGAATGTTGTAAAATATTACACCCGAGATGTTAGGTTCCCTTAGGTTAGGATATACAGCGTTATAGACGTATAGAATGTTCCCACCGAGATGTAGGGACCGACATGCCAGGAATGTTGTAAAATATTACATCCGAGATGTTAGGTTGCCTTAGGTTAGGATATACAACCTTATAGATGTATATAATGTCCACATCGAGAAGCAGGCGACGACACGCCAGGAATGTTATCAACTATTACATCCGAGATTTTAGGTTGCCTTAGGTTAGGATATACAACGTTATAGACGTATATAATGCCCCATCGGGAAATAAGTGCCGTCACGCCAGGAATGCTGTAAAATATTACGGTAGAGAGGTTAGGTTGCCTTAGGTTATGATATATAACCTTGCAGACGTATATAATGTTCCCACCGAGATGTAGGGACCGACATGCCAGGAATGTTGTAAAATATTACACCCGAGATGTTAGGTTCCCTTAGGTTAGGATATACAACGTTATAGACGTATAGAATATTCCCACCGAGAAATAGGGGCCGACGCGTCAGGAATGTTGTAAAATATTACACCCGAGACGTTAGGTTCTCTTAGGTTAGGATATACAACGTTATAGACATATAGAATGTTCCCACCGAGAAATAGGGGCCGGCGCGTCAGGAATGTTGTAAAATATGACATCCGAGATGTTAGGTTGCGTTAGGTTAGGATATACAACCTTATAGATGTATATAATGTCCACATCGAGAAGCAGGCGACGACACGCCAGGAATGTTGTAAAATATTACATGCTAGATGTTAGGTTCCCTTAGGATAGGATATACAACGTTATAGACGTATCTAATGTCCCCATCGAGAAGCAGGCGACGACACGCCAGAATGTTGTGAAATGTTACATCCGATATGTTAGGTTGCCTTAGGCTAGGATATATAACGTGATAGACGTATATAATGTTCCCACCGAGAAATAGGGGCCGAAGCGTCAGGAATGTTGTAAAATATGACATCCCAGAAGTTAGGATGCGTTAGGTTAAGATATACAACGTTATAGACGTATATAATGTCCCCTTCGAGCAGCAGGCGGCGACACGCCAAAATGTTGTAAAATATTACATTCGACATGTTAGGTTGCCTTAGGCTAGGATATGTAACTTTATAGACGTATATAATATTCCCACCGAGAAATAGGGGCCGACTCGTCAGGAATGTTGTAAAATATTACACCCGAAGTGTTAGGTTCCCTTAGGTTAGGATATACAACGTCATAGACGTATAGAATGTTCCCACCGAGATGTAGGGACCGACATGCCAGGAATGTTGTAAAATATTACATCCGAGATGTTAGGTTGCCTTAGGCTAGGACATATATCGTTATAGACGTATACAATGTTCGCACCGAAAAGTAGGGACCGACGCGTCAGGAATGTTGTAATATATTACATCCGAGATTTTAGGTTGCCTTAGGTTAGGATATATAACGTTATAGACGAATATAATATTCCCACCGAGAAATAGGGGCCGACGCGTCAGGAACGTTGTAAAATATTACATTCGACATGTTAGGTTGCCTTAGGCTAGGATATGTAACGTTATAGACGAATATTATATTCCCACCGAGAAATAGGGGCCGACGCGTCAGGAACGTTGTAAAATATTACACCCGAAATGTTAGGTTCCCTTAGGTTAGGATATACAACGTTATAGACGTATATAATGTTCCCACCGAGAAGTAGGGACCGACATGCCAGGAATGATGTAAAATATTACATACGAGATGTTAGGTTGCTTTGGGTTAGGATATACAACGTTATCGACGTATATAATGTCCCCATCGAGAAGCAGGCGACGACACGCCAGAATGTTGTAAAATATTACATCCGAGATGTTAGGTTCCCTTAGGTTAAGATATACAACGTTATAGACGTCTCTAATGTCCCCATCGAGAAGCATGCGACGACACGCCAGAATGTTGTAAAATATTATATCCGATATGTTAGGTTGCCTTAGGCTAGGATATATAACGTGATAGACGTATATAACGTTCCCACCGGGAAGTAGGGACCGAAATGCCAGGAATGTTGTAAAATATTACACCCGAGATGTTAGGTACCCTTAGGTTAGGATATACAACGTTATAGACGTATAGAATGTTCCCACCGAGATGTAGGGACCGACATGCCAGGAATGTTGTAAAATATTACATCCGAGATGTTAGGTTGCCTTTGGCTAGGACATATATCGTTATAAACGTATACAATGTTCCCACCGAGATGTAGGGACCGACGCGTCAGGAATGTTGTAAAATATTACATCCCAGATGTTAGGTTGCGTTAGGTTAGGATATACAACGTTATAGACGTATATAATGTCCCCTTCGAGAAGCAGGCGACGACACGCCAGAATGTTGTAAAATATTACATTCGACATGTTAGGTTGCCTTAGGCTAGGATATGTAACGTTATAGACGAATATAATATTCCCACCGAGAAATAGGGGCCGACGCGTCAGGAACGTTGTAAAATATTACACCCGAAATGTTAGGTTCCCTTAGGTTAGGATATACAACGTTATAGACGTATATAATGTTCCCACCGAGAAGTAGGGACCGACATGCCAGGAATGTTGTAAAATATTACATACGAGATGTTAGGTTGCTTTGGGTTAGGATATACAACGTTATCGACGTATATAATGTCCCCATCGAGAAGCATGCGACGACACGCCAGAATGTTGTAAAATATTACATCCGAGATGTTAGGTTCCCTTAGGTTAGGATATACAACGTTATAGACGTCTCTAATGTCCCCATCGAGAAGCATGCGACGACACGCCAGAATGTTGTAAAATATTATATCCGATATGTTAGGTTGCCTTAGGCTAGGATATATAACGTGATAGACGTATATAATGTTCCCACCGAGAAATAGCGGCCGAAGCGTCAGGAATGTTGTAAAATATGACATCCCAGAAGTTAGGTTGCGTTAGGTTAAGATATACAACGTTATAGACGTATATAATGTCCCCTTCGAGAAGCAGGCGACGACTCGCCAGAATGTTGTAAAATATTACATTCGACATGTTAGGTTGCCTTAGGCTAGGATATGTAACTTTATAGACGTATATAATATTCCCACCGAGAAATAGGGGCCGACTCGTCAGGAATGTCGTAAAATATTATACCCGAAGTGTTAGGTTCCCTTAGGTTAGGATATACAACTTCATAGACGTATAGAATGTTCCCACCGAGATGTAGGGACCGACATGCCAGGAATGTTGTAAAATATTACATCCGAGATGTTAGGTTGCCTTAGGTTAGGATATACAACCTTATAGATGTATATAATGTCCACATCGAGAAGCAGGCGACGACACGCCAGGAATGTTGTAAAATATTACATGCTAGATGTTAGGTTCCCTTAGGTTAGGATATACAACGTTATAGACGTATCTAATGTCCCCATCGAGAAGCAGGCGACGACACGCCAGGAATGTTATCAACTATTACATCCGAGATTTTAGGTTGCCTTAGGCTAGGATATATAACGTGATAGACGTATATAATGTTCCCACCGAGAAATAGGGGCCGAAGCGTCAGGAATGTTGTAAAATATTACACCCGAGATGTTAGGTTCCCTTAGGTTAGGATATACAACGTTATAGACGTATAGAATGTTCCCACCGAGAAATAGGGGCCGACGCGTCAGGAATGTTGTAAAATATTACACCCGAGACGTTAGGTTCTCTTAGGTTAGGATATACAACGTTATAGACATATAGAATGTTCCCACCGAGAAATAGGGGCCGACGCGTCAGGAATGTTGTAAAATATGACATCCCAGATGTTAGGTTGCGTTAGGTTAAGATATACAACGTTATAGACGTATATAATGTCCCCTTCGAGAAGCAGGCGACAACACGCCAGAATGTTGTAAAATATTACATCCGAGATGTTAGGTTGCCTTAGGCTAGGACATATATCGTTATAGACGTATACAATGTTCCAACCGAAAAGTAGGGACCGACGCGTCAGGAATGTTGTAATATATTACATCCCAGATGTTAGGTTGCGTTAGGTTAGGATATACAACGTTATAGACGTATATAATGTCCCCTTCGCGAAGCAGGCGACGACACGCCAGGAATGTTATCAACTATTACATCCGAGATTTTAGGTTGCCTTAGGTTAGGATATATAACGTTATAGACGAATATAATATTCCCACCGAGAAATAGGGGCCGACGCGTCAGGAACGTTGTAAAATATTACACCCGAAATGTTAGGCACCCTTAGGTTAGGATATACAACGTTATAGACGTATAGAATGTTCCCACCGAGAAGTAGGGACCGACATGCCAGGAATGTTGTAAAATATTACATACGAGATGTTAGGTTTCTTTGGGTTAGGATATACAACGTTATCGACGTATATAATGTTCCCATCGAAAAGCAGGCGACGACACGCCAGAATGTTGTAAAATATTACACCCGAGATGTTAGGTTCCCTTAGGTTAGGATATACAACGTTATAGACGTATCTAATGTCCCCATCGAGAAGCAGGCGACGACACGCCTGAATGTTGTGAAATGTTACATCCGATATGTTAGGTTGCCTTAGGCTAGGATATATAACGTGATAGACGTATATAATGTTCCCACCGAGAAATAGGGGCCGGCGCGTCAGGAATGTTGTAAAATATGACATCCCAGATGTTAGGTTGCGTTAGGTTAAGATATACAACGTTATAGACGTATATAATGTCCCCTTCGAGAAGCAGGCGACAACACGCCAGAATGTTGTAAAATATTACATTCGACATGTTAGGTTGCCTTAGGCTAGGATATGTAACGTTATAGACGTATATAATATTCCCACCGAGAAATAGGGGCCGGCGCGTCAGGAATGTTGTAAAATATTACACCCGAGATGTTAGGTTCCCTTAGGTTAGGATATACAGCGTTATAGACGTATAGAATGTTCCCACCGAGATGTAGGGACCGACATGCCAGGAATGTTGTAAAATATTACATCCGAGATGTTAGGTTGCCTTAGGTTAGGATATACAACCTTATAGATGTATATAATGTCCACATCGAGAAGCAGGCGACGACACGCCAGGAATGTTATCAACTATTACATCCGAGATTTTAGGTTGCCTTAGGTTAGGATATACAACGTTATAGACGTATATAATGCCCCATCGGGAAGTAAGTGCCGTCACGCCAGGAATGCTGTAAAATATTACGGTAGAGAGGTTAGGTTGCCTTAGGTTATGATATATAACCTTGCAGACGTATATAATGTTCCCACCGAGATGTAGGGACCGACATGCCAGGAATGTTGTAAAATATTACACCCGAGATGTTAGGTTCCCTTAGGTTAGGATATACAACGTTATAGACGTATAGAATATTCCCACCGAGAAATAGGGGCCGACGCGTCAGGAATGTTGTAAAATATTACACCCGAGACGTTAGGTTCTCTTAGGTTAGGATATACAACGATATAGACATATAGAATGTTCCCACCGAGAAATAGGGGCCGGCGCGTCAGGAATGTTGTAAAATATGACATCCGAGATGTTAGGTTGCGTTAGGTTAGGATATACAACCTTATAGATGTATATAATGTCCACATCGAGAAGCAGGCGACGACACGCCAGGAATGTTGTAAAATATTACATGCTAGATGTTAGGTTCCCTTAGGATAGGATATACAACGTTATAGACGTATCTAATGTCCCCATCGAGAAGCAGGCGACGACACGCCAGAATGTTGTGAAATGTTACATCCGATATGTTAGGTTGCCTTAGGCTAGGATATATAACGTGATAGACGTATATAATGTTCCCACCGAGAAATAGGGGCCGAAGCGTCAGGAATGTTGTAAAATATGACATCCCAGAAGTTAGGATGCGTTAGGTTAAGATATACAACGTTATAGACGTATATAATGTCCCCTTCGAGCAGCAGGCGGCGACACGCAAAAATGTTGTAAAATATTACATTCGACATGTTAGGTTGCCTTAGGCTAGGATATGTAACTTTATAGACGTATATAATATTCCCACCGAGAAATAGGGGCCGACTCGTCAGGAATGTTGTAAAATATTACACCCGAAGTGTTAGGTTCCCTTAGGTTAGGATATACAACGTCATAGACGTATAGAATGTTCCCACCGAGATGTAGGGACCGACATGCCAGGAATGTTGTAAAATATTACATCCGAGATGTTAGGTTGCCTTAGGCTAGGACATATATCGTTATAGACGTATACAATGTTCGCACGGAAAAGTAGGGACCGACGCGTCAGGAATGTTGTAATATATTACATCCGAGATTTTAGGTTGCCTTAGGTTAGGATATATAACGTTATAGACGAATATAATATTCCCACCGAGAAATAGGGGCCGACGCGTCAGGAACGTTGTAAAATATTACATTCGACATGTTAGGTTGCCTTAGGCTAGGATATGTAACGTTATAGACGAATATTATATTCCCACCGAGAAATAGGGGCCGACGCGTCAGGAACGTTGTAAAATATTACACCCGAAATGTTAGGTTCCCTTAGGTTAGGATATACAACGTTATAGACGTATATAATGTTCCCACCGAGAAGTAGGGACCGACATGCCAGGAATGATGTAAAATATTACATACGAGATGTTAGGTTGCTTTGGGTTAGGATATACAACGTTATCGACGTATATAATGTCCCCATCGAGAAGCAGGCGACGACACGCCAGAATGTTGTAAAATATTACATCCGAGATGTTAGGTTCCCTTAGGTTAAGATATACAACGTTATAGACGTCTCTAATGTCCCCATCGAGAAGCATGCGACGACACGCCAGAATGTTGTAAAATATTATATCCGATATGTTAGGTTGCCTTAGGCTAGGATATATAACGTGATAGACGTATATAACGTTCCCACCGGGAAGTAGGGACCGAAATGCCAGGAATGTTGTAAAATATTACACCCGAGATGTTAGGTACCCTTAGGTTAGGATATACAACGTTATAGACGTATAGAATGTTCCCACCGAGATGTAGGGACCGACATGCCAGGAATGTTGTAAAATATTACATCCGAGATGTTAGGTTGCCTTTGGCTAGGACATATATCGTTATAAACGTATACAATGTTCCCACCGAGATGTAGGGACCGACGCGTCAGGAATGTTGTAAAATATTACATCCCAGATGTTAGGTTGCGTTAGGTTAGGATATACAACGTTATAGACGTATATAATGTCCCCTTCGAGAAGCAGGCGACGACACGCCAGAATGTTGTAAAATATTACATTCGACATGTTAGGTTGCCTTAGGCTAGGATATGTAACGTTATAGACGAATATAATATTCCCACCGAGAAATAGGGGCCGACGCGTCAGGAACGTTGTAAAATATTACACCCGAAATGTTAGGCACCCTTAGGTTAGGATATACAACGTTATAGACGTATAGAATGTTCCCACCGAGAAGTAGGGACCGACATGCCAGGAATGTTGTAAAATATTACATACGAGATGTTAGGTTGCTTTGGGTTACGATATACAACGTTATCGACGTATATAATGTCCCCATCGAAAAGCAGGCGACGACACGCCAGAATGTTGTAAAATATTACACCCGAGATGTTAGGTTCCCTTAGGTTAGGATATACAACTTTATAGACGTATCTAATGTCCCCATCGAGGAGCAGGCGACGACACGCCAGAATGTTGTGAAATGTTACATCCGATATGTTAGGTTGCCTTAGGCTAGGATATATAACGTGATAGACGTATATAATGTTCCCACCGAGAAATAGGGGCCGACGCGTCAGGAATGTTGTAAAATATGACATCCCAGATGTTAGGTTGCGTTAGGTTAAGATATACAACGTTATAGACGTATATAATGTTCCCTTCGAGAAGCAGGCGACGACACGCCAGAATGTTGTAAAATATTACATTCGACATGTTAGGTTGCCTTAGGCTAGGATATGTGACGTTATAGACGTATATAATATTCCCACCGAGAAATAGGGGCCGACGCGTCAGGAATGTTGTAAAATATTACACCCGAGATGTTAGGTTCCCTTAGGTTAGGATATACAGCGTTATAGACGTATAGAATGTTCCCACCGAGATGTAGGGACCGACATGCCAGGAATGTTGTAAAATATTACATCCGAAATGTTAGGTTGCCTTAGGTTAGGATATACAACCTTATAGATGTATATAATGTCCACATCGAGAAGAAGGCGACGACACGCCAGGAATGTTGTAAAATATTACATCCGATATGTTAGGTTGCCTTAGGCTAGGATATATAACGTGATAGACGTATATAATGTTCCCACCGAGAAATAGCGGCCGAAGCGTCAGGAATGTTGTAAAATATGACATCCCAGAAGTTAGGTTGCGTTAGGTTAAGATATACAACGTTATAGACGTATATAATGTCCCCTTCGAGAAGCAGGCGGCGACACGCCAAAATGTTGTAAAATATTACCTTCGACATGTTAGGTTGCCTTAAGCTAGGATATGTAACTTTATAGACGTATATAATATTTCCACCGAGAAATAGGGGCCGACTCGTCAGGAATGTTGTAAAATATTACACCCGAAGTGTTAGGTTCCCTTAGGTTAGGATATACAACGTCATAGACGTATAGAATGTTCCCACCGAGATGTAGGGACCGACATGCCAGGAATGTTGTAAAATATTACATCCGAGATGTTAGGTTGCCTTAGGCTAGGACATATATCGTTATAGACGTATACAATGTTCGCACCGAAAAGTAGGGACCGACGCGTCAGGAATGTTGTAATATATTACATCCCAGATGTTAGGTTGCGTTAGGTTAGGATATACAACGTTATAGACGTATATAATATCCCCTTCGAGAAGCAGGCGACGACACGCCAGGAATGTTATCAACTATTACATCCGAGATTTTAGGTTGCCTTAGGTTAGGATATATAACGTTATAGGCGAATATAATATTCCCACCGAGAAATAGGGGCCGACACGTCAGGAACGTTGTAAAATATTACACCCGAAATGTTAGGCACCCTTAGGTTAGGATATACAGCGTTATAGACATATAGAATGTTCCCACCGAGACGTAGGGACCGACATGCCAGGAATGTTGTAAAATATTACATACGAGATGTTAGGTTGCTTTGGGTTAGGATATACAACGTTATCGACGTATATAATGTTCCCATCGAAAAGCAGGCGACGACACGCCAGAATGTTGTAAAATATTACACTCGAGATGTTAGGTTCCCTTAGGTTAGGATATACAACGTTATAGACGTATCTAATGTCCCCATCGAGAAGCAGGCGACGACACGCCAGAATGTTGTGAAATGTTACATTCGACATGTTAGGTTTCCTTAGGCTAGGATATGTAACTTTATAGACGTATATAATATTCCCACCGAGAAATAGGGGCCGACTCGTCAGGAATGTTGTAAAATATTACACCCGAAGTGTTAGGTTCCCTTAGGTTAGGATATACAACGTCATAGACGTATAGAATGTTCCCACCGAGATGTAGGGACCGACATGCCAGGAATGTTGTAAAATATTACATCCGAGATGTTAGGTTGCCTTAGGCTAGGACATATATCGTTATAGACGTATACAATGTTCGCACCGAAAAGTAGGGACCGACGCGTCAGGAATGTTGTAATATATTACTTCCCAGATGTTAGGTTGCGTTAGGTTAGGATATACAACGTTATAGACGTATATAATATCCCCTTCGAGAAGCAGGCGACGACACGCCAGGAATGTTATCAACTATTACATCCGAGATTTTAGGTTGCCTTAGGTTAGGATATATAACGTTATAGGCGAATATAATATTCCCACCGAGAAATAGGGGCCGACACGTCAGGAACGTTGTAAAATATTACACCCGAAATGTTAGGCACCCTTAGGATAGGATATACAGCGTTATAGACATATAGAATGTTCCCACCGAGACGTAGGGACCGACATGCCAGGAATGTTGTAAAATATTACATACGAGATGTTAGGTTGCTTTGGGTTAGGATATACAACGTTATCGACGTATATAATGTTCCCATCGAAAAGCAGGCGACGACACGCCAGAATGTTGTAAAATATTACACTCGAGATGTTAGGTTCCCTTAGGTTAGGATATACAACGTTATAGACGTATCTAATGTCCCCATCGAGAAGCAGGCGACGACACGCCAGAATGTTGTGAAATGTTACATTCGACATGTTAGGTTTCCTTAGGCTAGGATATGTAACTTTATAGACGTATATAATATTCCCACCGAGAAATAGGGGCCGACTCGTCAGGAATGTTGTAAAATATTACACCCGAAGTGTTAGGTTCCCTTAGGTTAGGATATACAACGTCATAGACGTATAGAATGTTCCCACCGAGATGTAGGGACCGACATGCCAGGAATGTTGTAAAATATTACATCCGAGATCTTAGGTTGCCTTAGGCTAGGACATATATCGTTATAGACGTATACAATGTTCGCACCGAAAAGTAGGGACCGACGCGTCAGGAATGTTGTAATATATTACATCCCAGATGTTAGGTTGCGTTAGGTTAGGATATACAACGTTATAGACGTATATAATATCCCCTTCGAGAAGCAGGCGACGACACGCCAGAATGTTGTGAAATGTTACATCCGATATGTTAGGTTGCCTTAGGCTAGGATATATAACGTGATAGACGTATATAATGTTCCCACCGAGAAATAGGGGCCGAAGCGTCAGGAATGTTGTAAAATATGACATCCCAGAAGTTAGGTTGCGTTAGGTTAAGATATACAACGTTATATAC
Source organism: Xylocopa violacea (assembly GCA_963969225.1). Taxonomy (NCBI): domain Eukaryota; kingdom Metazoa; phylum Arthropoda; class Insecta; order Hymenoptera; family Apidae; genus Xylocopa; species Xylocopa violacea. The sequence goes on along the minus strand of CAXAJV010000197.1, from coordinate 128,374 downwards.
GTATATAATGTCCCCTTCGAGAAGCAGGCGGCGACACGCCAAAATGTTGTAAAATATTACATTCGACATGTTAGGTTGCCTTAGGCTAGGATATGTAACTTTATAGACGTATATAATATTCCCACCGAGAAATAGGGGCCGACTCGTCAGGAATGTTGTAAAATATTACACCCGAAGTGTTAGGTTCCCTTAGGTTAGGATATACAATGTCATAGACGTATAGAATGTTCCCACCGAGATGTAGGGACCGACATGCCAGGAATGTTGTAAAATATTACATCCGAGATGTTAGGTTGCCTTAGGTTAGGATATACAACCTTATAGATGTATATAATGTCCACATCGAGAAGCAGGCGACGACACGACCGGAATGTTATCAACTATTACATCCGAGATTTTGGGTTGCCTCAGGTTAGAATATACAACGTTATAGACGTATATAATGCCCCATCGGGAAGTAAGTGCCGTCACGCCAGGAATGCTGTAAAATATTACGGTAGAGAGGTTAGGTTGCCTTAGGTTATGATATATAACATTGCAGACGTATATAATGTTCCCATCGAGATGTAGGGACCGACATGCCAGGAATGTTGTAAAATATTACACCCGAGATGTTAGGTTCCCTTAGGTTAGGATATACAGCGTTATAGACGTATAGAATGTTCCCACCGAGATGTAGGGACCGACATGCCAGGAATGTTGTAAAATATTACATCCGAGATGTTAGGTTGCCTTAGGTTAGGATATACAACCTTATAGATGTATATAATGTCCACATCGAGAAGCAGGCGACGACACGCCAGGAATGTTATCAACTATTACATCCGAGATTTTAGGTTGCCTTAGGTTAGGATATACAACGTTATAGACGTATATAATGCCCCATCGGGGAGTAAGTGCCGTCACGCCAGGAATGCTGTAAAATATTACGGTAGAGAGGTTAGGTTGCCTTAGGTTATGATATATAACATTGCAGACGTATATAATGTTCCCACCGAGATGTAGGGACCGACATGCCAGGAATGTTGTAAAATATTACACCCGAGATGTTAGGTTCCCTTAGGTTAGGATATACAACGTTATAGACGTATAGAATTTTCCCACCGAGAAATAGGGGCCGACGCGTCAGGAATGTTGTAAAATATTACACCCGAGACGTTAGGTTCCCTTAGGTTAGGATATACAGCGTTATAGACGTATAGAATGTTCCCACCGAGATGTAGGGACCGACATGCCAGGAATGTTGTAAAATATTACATCCGAGATGTTAGGTTGCCTTAGGTTAGGATATACAACCTTATAGATGTATATAATGTCCACATCGAGAAGCAGGCGACGACACGCCAGGAATGTTATCAACTATTACATCCGAGATTTTAGGTTGCCTCAGGTTAGGATATACAACGTTATAGACGTATATAATGCCCCATCGGGAAGTAAGTGCCGTCACGCCAGGAATGCTGTAAAATATTACGGTAGATAGGTTAGGTTGCCTTGGGTTATGATATATTACATTGCAGACGTATATAATATTCCCACCGAGATGTAGGGACCGACATGCCAGGAATGTTTTAAAATATTACACCCGAGATGTTAGGTTCCCTTAGGTTAGGTATATCCTACAGCGTTATAGACGTATAGAATGTTCCCACCGAGATGTAGGGACCGACATGCCAGGAATGTTGTAAAATATTACATCCGAGATGTTAGGTTGCCTTAGGTTAGGATATACAACCTTATAGATGTATGTAATGTCCACATCGAGAAGCAGGCGACGATACGCCAGGAATGTTATCAACTATTACATCCGAGATTTTAGATTGCCTTAGGTTAGGATATACAACGTTATAGACGTATATAATGCCCCATCGGGAAGTAGGTGCCGTCACGCAAGGAATGCTGTAAAATATTACGGTAGAGAGGTTAGGTTGCCTTAGGTTATGATATATAACATTGCAGACGTATAGAATGTTCCCACCGAGATGTAGGGACCGACATGCCAGGAATGTTGTAAAATATAACACCCGAGATGTTAGGTTCCCTTAGGTTAGGATATACAACGTTATAGACGTATAGAATGTTCCCACCGAGAAATTGGGGCCGACGGGTCAGGAATTTTGTAAAATATTACACCCGAGATGTTAGGTTCCCTTAGGTTAGGATATACAACGTTATAGACGTATAGAAAGTTCCCAGCGAGATGTAGGGACCGACATGCCAGGAATGTTGTAAGATATTACATCCCAGAAGTTAGGTTTCTTTGGGTTAGGATATACAACGTTATAGACGTATATAATGTCCCCATCGAGAAGCAGGCGACGACACGCCAGAATGTTGTAAAACATTACATCCGATATATTAGGTTGCCTTAGGCTAGGATATATAACGTGATAGACGTATATAATGTTCCCACCGAGAAGTAGGGACCGAAATGCCAGGAATGTTGTAAAATATTACACCCGAGATGTTAGGTTCCCTTAGGTTAGGATATACAACGTTATAGACGTATAGAAAGTTCCCACGGTGATGTAGGGGCCGACATGCCAGGAATGTTGTAAAATATTACACTCGAGATGTTAGGTTCCCTTAGGTTAGGATATACAACGTTGTAGACGTATAGAATGTTCCCACCGAGAAATAGGGGCCGACGCGTCAGGAATGTTGTAAAATATTACACCCGAGATGTTAGGTTCCCTTAGGTTAGGATATACAACGTTATAGACGTATAGTATGTTCCCACCGAGATGTAGGGACCGACAAGCTAGGAATGTTGTAAAATATTACATCCTAGATGTTAGGTTGCGTTACGTTAGGATATACAAGGTTATAGATGTATATAATGTCGCCATCGAGAAGTAGCCGACGACACGCCAGGAATGTTGTAAAGTATTACATTCGACATGTTAGGTTGCCTTAGACTAGGATATATAACGTTATAGACGTATATAATGTTCCCATCCAGAAGTAGGCGACGACACGCCGGGAATATTACATCCCAGATGTTAGGTTGCGTTAGGTTAGGGTACACAAAGTTATAGACGTATATAATGTCCCCATCGAGAAGCAGGCGACGACAAGCCCGGAATGTTGTAAAATATTACATCCGAGATGTTAGGTTCCCTTCGGTTTGGATATATATCGTTATAGACGTATATAATGTTCCTACCGAGACTTGGGGACCGACATGCCAGGAATCATGTATAATATTACATCCCAGATGTTCGGTTGCTTTAGGTTAGGATATACAACGATATAGACGTATATAATGTCCCCATCGAGAAGCAGGCGACGACACGCCAGGAATGTTGTAAAATATTACATTCGACATATTAGGTCGCCTTCGGCTAGGATATATAACGTTATAGACGTATATAATGTTCCCACCGAAAAGTAGGTGCCGACGCGTCAGGAATATTGTAAAATATTACATCCAAGATGTTAGGTCGCCTTAGGCTAGGATATATAACGTTATAGACGTATACAATGTTCCCACCGAGAAGTACGGGCCTACACGCCAGGAATGTTGTCAACTATTACATCCGAGATGTTAGGTTGCCTTAGGTTAGGATATATACCGTTATAGACGTATACAATGTTTCCACCAAGAAGTAGGGACCGACATGCCAGGAATGTTATAAAATATTACATCCGAGATGATAGGTTGCCTTAGGTTAGAATATACAATGTTATAGATGTATATAATGACCCTATCCAGAGGTAGGCGACGACACTCCAGGAATGTTGTAAAATATATCTTCCCAGATGTTAGGTTGCGTCAGGTAAGGATATACTACGTTATAGACGTATATTATGTCCCCATCGAGAAGCAGGCGACGACACGACAGGAATGATGTAAAATATTACATTCGACATCCTATGTCGCCTTAGGCTAGGATATATAACGTTATAGACGTACACAATGTTCCCACCGAGAAGTACGGGCCTACACACCAGGAATGTTGTCAACTATTACATCCGAGATGTTAGGTTCCCTTAGGTTAGGATATACAACGTTATAGACGTATAGTATGTTCCCACGGAGATGTAGGGGCCGACATGCCAGGAATGTTGTAAAATATTACATCCGAGATGTTAGGCTGCCTTAGGTTAGGATATACAAGGTTATAGATGTATATAATGTCCCCATCGAGAAGTAGGCGACGACACGCCAGGAATTTTGTAAAGTTTTACATTCGACATGTTAGGTTGCCTTAGACTAGGATATACAATGTTATAAATGTATATAATGTCCCCATCGAGAAGTGGGCGACGACACGCCAGGAATGTTTTAAAATTTTACATTCGACATGTTAGGTTGCCTTAGGCTAGAATATATAACGTTATAGACGTATATAATGTTCCCACCGAAAAATAGGGGCCGACGCGTCAGGAATGTTGTAAAATATTACATCCGACATGTTAGGTGGCCTTAGGCTAGGATACATAACGTTATAGACGTATATAATGTTCCCACCGAGAAGTACGGGCGGACACGCCAGGAATGTTGTCAACTATTACATTCGAGATGTTAGGTTGCCTTAGGATAGGATATATAACGTTATAGACGTATATAATATCCCCATCCAGAAGTAGACGACGACACGCCGGGAATATTACATCCCAGATGTTAGGTTGCGTTAGGTTAGAATACACAAAGTTATAGACGTATATAATGTTCCCATCGAGAAGCAGGCGACGACACGACAGCAATGATGTAATATATTAAATTCGATATGTTAGGTCGCCTTAGGCTAGGATATATAACGTTATAGACGTATACAATGTTCCCACCGAGAAGTTCGGGCCTACACGCCAGGAATGTTGTCAACTATTACATCCGATATGTTAGGTTGCCTTAGGTTAGGATATATATCGTTATAGACGTATATAATGTTCCCACCGAGACGTAGGCACCGACATGCAAGGAATGTTGTAAAATATTACATCCCAAATATTAGGTTGCGTTAGGTTAGGATATACAACGTTGTAGACGTATATAATCTCCCAATCGAGAAGTAGGCGACGACACGCCAGGAATGTTGTAAAGTATTACATTCGGCATGTTATGTGGCCTTAGGCTAGGATATATAACGTTATAGACGTATATAATGTTCCCACCGAGAAGTACGGGCGGACATGCCAGGAATGTTGTCAACTATTACATCCGAGATGTTAGGTTGCCTTAGGTTGGGATATATAACGTTATAGACGTATATAATCTCCCCATCCAGAAGTAGGCGACGACACGCCAGGAATATTACATCCCAGATGTTAGGTTGCGTTAGGTTAGGATACACAACGTTATAGACGTATATAATGTTCCCATCGAGAAGTAGGCGACGACACGCCAGGAATGTTGTAAAATATTACATCCCAGATGTTAGGTTGCGTTAGGTTAGGGTATACAACGTTATAGACGTATATTATGTCCCCATCGAGAAGCAGGCAACGACACGCCAGGAATGTTGTAAAATATTACATCCGAGATGTTAGGTTCTCTTCGGTTTGGATATATATCGTTATAGACGTATATAATGTTCCTACCGAGACTTGGGGACCGACATGCCAGGAATCTTGTATAACATTACATCCCAAATGTTAGGTTGCGTTAGGTTAGGATATACAACGTTATAGACGTATATAATCTCCCAATCGAGAAGTAGACGACGACACGCCAGGAATGTTGTAAAGTATTACATTCGACATGTTATGTGGCCTTAGGCTAGGATATATAACGTTATAGACGTATATAATGTTCCCACCGAGAAGTACGGGCCTACACGCCAGGAATGTTGTCAACTATTACATCCGAGATGTTAGGTTGCCTTAGGTTAGGATATATACCGTTATAGACGTATACAATGTTTCCACCGAGAAGTAGGGACCGACACGCCAGGAATGTTATAAAATATTACATCCGAGATGCTAGGTTGCCTTAGGTTAGGATATACAAGGTTATAGATGTACATAATGACCCTATCCAGAATTAGGCGACGACACCCCAGGAATGTTGTAACATATTACATCCCGGATGTTAGGTTGCGTTACTTAAGGATATACAACGTTATAGACGTATATTATGTCCCCATCGAGAAGTAGGCGACGACACGCCAGGAATGTTGTAAAATATTACATTTGACATGTTATGTGGCCTTAGGCTAGGATATATAACGTTATAGACGTATATAATGTTCCCACCGAGATGTAGGGACCGACATGCCAGGAATGTTGTAAAGTATTACATCCGAGATGTTAGGTTGCTTTAGGTTAGGATATATATCGTTATAGACGAATATAATGTTCCTACCGAGACTTGAGGACCGACATGCCAGGAATCTTGTAAAATATTACATCCCAGATGTTAGGTTGCCTTAGGTTAGGATATACAAGGTTATAGATGTACATAATGACCCTATCCAGAAGTAGGCGACGACACTCCAGCAATGTTGTAAAATATTACATCCCGGATGTTAGGTTGCGTTAGGTAAGGATATACAACGTTATAGACGTATATTATGTCCCCGTCGCGAAGCAGGCGACGACACGCCAGGAATGTTGTAAAATATTACATCCCAGATGTTAGGTTGCCTTAGGTTAGGATATACAACGATATAGACGTATATAATGTCCCCATCGAGAAGCAGGCGACGAAACGCCAGGAATGTTGTAAAATATTACATTCGACATGTTATGTGGCCTTAGGCTAGGATATATAACGTTATAGACGTATATAATGTTCCCACCGAGAAGTACTGGCGGACACGCAAGGAATGTTGTCAACTATTACATCCGAGATGTTAGGTTGCCTTAGGTTGGGATATATAACGTTATAGACGTATATAATCTCCCCATCCAGAAGTAGGCGACGACACGCCAGGAATATTACATCCCAGATGTTTGGTTGCGTTAGGTTAGGATACACAACGTTATAGACGTATATAATGTTCCCATCGAGATGCAGGCGACGACACGCCAGGAATGATGTAAAATATTACATTCGACATGTTAGGTCGGCTTAGGCTGTGATAAATAACGTTATAGACGTATACAATGTTCCCACCGAGAAGTACGGGCCTACACGCCAGGAATGTTGTCAACTATTACATCCGAGGTGTTAGGTTGCCTTAGGTTAGGATATATATCGTTATAGACGTATATAATGTTCCCACCGAGACGTAGGCACCGACATGCCAGGAATGTTGTAAAATATTACATCCGAGATGTTAGGTTGCCTTAGGTTAGGATATACAAGGTTATAGATGTATATAATGTCCCCATCGAGAAGTAGGCGACGACACGCCAGGAATGTTGTAAAGTATTACATTCGACATGTTAGGTTGCCTTAGACTAGGATATATAACGTTATAGACGTATATAATGTTCCCACCGAAAAATAGGGGCCGACGCGACAGGAATGTTGTAAAATATTACATTCGACATGTTAGGTGGCCTTAGGCTAGGATATATAACGTTATAGACGTATATAATGTTCTCACCGAGAAGTACGGGCGGACACGCCAGGAATGTTGTCAACTATTACATCCGAGATGTTAGGTTGCCTTAGGTTAGGATATACAACGTTATAGACGTATAGTATGTTCCCACCGAGATGTAGGGACCGACATGCTAGGAATGTTGTAAAATATTACATCCGAGATGTTAGGTTGCGTTAGGTTAGGATATACAAGGTTATAGATGTATATAATGTCGCCATCGAGAAGTAGGCGACGACACGCCAGGAATGTTGTAAAGTATTACATTCGACATGTTAGGTTGCCTTAGACTAGGATATATAACGTTATAGACGTATATAATGTTCCCATCCAGAAGTAGGCGACGACACGCCGGGAATATTACATCCCAGATGTTAGGTTGCGTTAGGTTAGGGTACACAAAGTTATAGACGTATATAATGTCCCCATCGAGAAGCAGGCGACGACAAGCCCGGAATGTTGTAAAATATTACATCCGAGATGTTAGGTTCCCTTCGGTTTGGATATATATCGTTATAGACGTATATAATGTTCCTACCGAGACTTGGGGACCGACATGCCAGGAATCATGTATAATATTACATCCCAGATGTTAGGTTGCTTTAGGTTAGGATATACAACGATATAGACGTATATAATGTCCCCATCGAGAAGCAGGCGACGACACGCCAGGAATGTTGTAAAATATTACATTCGACATGTTAGGTCGCCTTCGGCTAGGATATATAACGTTATAGACGTATATAATGTTCCCACCGAAAAGTAGGTGCCGACGCGTCAGGAATATTGTAAAATATTACACCCGAGATGTTAGGTTCCCTTAGGTTAGGATATACAACGTTATAGACGTATAGTATGTTCCCACCGAGATGTAGGGACCGACATGCCAGGAATGTTGTAAAGTATTACATCCGAGATGTTAGGTTGCGTTAGGTTAGGATATACAACGTTATAGACGTATATAATGTCCCCATGGAGAAGCAGGCGACGACACGCCAGGAATGTTATAAAATGTTACATCCGAGATGTTAGGTTGCCTTAGGTTAGGATATACAAGGTTATAGATGTATATAATGACCCTATCCAGAAGTAGGCGACGACACTCCAGGAATGTTGTAAAATATTACATCCCAGATGTTTGGTTGCCTTAGGTTAGGATATACAAGGTTATAGATGTATATAATGACCCTATCCAGAAGTAGGCGACGACACTCCAGGAATGTTGTAAAATATTACATCCCAGATGTTAGGTTGCGTTAGGTAAGGATATACAACGTTATAGACGTATATTATGTCCCCGTCGAGAAGCAGGCGACGACACGCCAGGAATGTTGTAAAATATTACATCCCAGATGTTAGGTTGCGTTAGGTTAGGATATACAACGTTATAGACGTATATTATTTCCCCATCGATAAGCAGGCGACGACACGCCAGGAATGTTGTAAAATATTACATCCAAGATGTTAGGTCGCCTTAGGCTAGGATATATAACGTTATAGACGTATACAATGTTCCCACCGAGAAGTACGGGCCTACACGCCAGGAATGTTGTCAACTATTACATCCGAGATGTTAGGTTGCCTTAGGTTAGGATATATACCGTTATAGACGTATACAATGTTTCCACCGAGAAGTAGGGACCGACATGCCAGGAATGTTATAAAATATTACATCCGAGATGATAGGTTGCCTTAGGTTAGAATATACAATGTTATAGATGTATATAATGACCCTATCCAGAGGTAGGCGACGACACTCCAGGAATGTTGTAAAATATATCATCCCAGATGTTAGGTTGCGTCAGGTAAGGATATACTACGTTATAGACGTATATTATGTCCCCATCGAGAAGCAGGCGACGACACGCCAGGAATGATGTAAAATATTACATTCGACATGCTAGGTCGCCTTAGGCTAGGATATATAACGTTATAGACGTACACAATGTTCCCACCGAGAAGTACGGGCCTACACACCAGGAATGTTGTCAACTATTACATCCGAGATGTTAGGTTCCCTTAGGTTAGGATATACAACGTTATAGACGTATAGTATGTTCCCACGGAGATGTAGGGGCCGACATGCCAGGAATGTTGTAAAATATTACATCCGAGATGTTAGGCTGCCTTAGGTTAGGATATACAAGGTTATAGATGTATATAATGTCCCCATCGAGAAGTAGGCGACGACACGCCAGGAATGTTGTAAAGTTTTACATTCGACATGTTAGGTTGCCTTAGACTAGGATATACAATGTTATAGATGTATATAATGTCCCCATCGAGAAGTGGGCGACGACACGCCAGGAATGTTGTAAAATTTTACATTCGACATGTTAGGTTGCCTTAGGCTAGAATATATAACGTTATAGACGTATATAATGTTCCCACCGAAAAATAGGGGCCGACGCGTCAGGAATGTGGTAAAATATTACATCCGACATGTTAGGTGGCCTTAGGCTAGGATACATAACGTTATAGACGTATATAATGTTCCCACCGAGAAGTACGGGCGGACACGCCAGGAATGTTGTCAACTATTACATTCGAGATGTTAGGTTGCCTTAGGATAGGATATATAACGTTATAGACGTATATAATATCCCCATCCAGAAGTAGACGACGACACGCCGGGAATATTACATCCCAGATGTTAGGTTGCGTTAGGTTAGAATACACAAAGTTATAGACGTATATAATGTTCCCATCGAGAAGCAGGCGACGACACGACAGCAATGATGTAATATATTAAATTCGATATGTTAGGTCGCCTTAGGCTAGGATATATAACGTTATAGACGTATACAATGTTCCCACCGAGAAGTTCGGGCCTACACGCCAGGAATGTTGTCAACTATTACATCCGATATGTTAGGTTGCCTTAGGTTAGGATATATATCGTTATAGACGTATATAATGTTCCCACCGAGACGTAGGCACCGACATGCAAGGAATGTTGTAAAATATTACATCCCAAATATTAGGTTGCGTTAGGTTAGGATATACAACGTTATAGACGTATATAATCTCCCAATCGAGAAGTAGGCGACGACACGCCAGCAATGTTGTAAAGTATTACATTCGGCATGTTATGTGGCCTTAGGCTAGGATATATAACGTTATAGACGTATATAATGTTCCCACCGAGAAGTACGGGCGGACATGCCAGGAATGTTGTCAACTATTACATCCGAGATGTTAGGTTGCCTTAGGTTGGGATATATAACGTTATAGACGTATATAATCTCCCCATCCAGAAGTAGGCGACGACACGCCAGGAATATTACATCCCAGATGTTAGGTTGCGTTAGGTTAGGATACACAACGTTATAGACGTATATAATGTTCCCATCGAGAAGTAGGCGACGACACGCCAGGAATGTTGTAAAGTATTACATTCGACATGTTATGTGGCCTTAGGCTAGGATATATAACGTTATAGACGTATATAATGTCCCCATCGAGAAGTGGGCGACGACACGCCAGGAATGTTGTAAAATTTTACATTCGACATGTTAGGTTGCCTTAGGCTAGAATATATAACGTTATAGACGTATATAATGTTCCCACCGAAAAATAGGGGCCGACGCGTCAGGAATGTTGTAAAATATTACATCCGACATGTTAGGTGGCCTTAGGCTAGGATACATAACGTTATAGACGTATATAATGTTCCCACCGAGAAGTACGGGCGGACACGCCAGGAATGTTGTCAACTATTACATTCGAGATGTTAGGTTGCCTTAGGATAGGATATATAACGTTATAGACGTATATAATATCCCCATCCAGAAGTAGACGACGACACGCCGGGAATATTACATCCCAGATGTTAGGTTGCGTTAGGTTAGAATACACAAAGTTATAGACGTATATAATGTTCCCATCGAGAAGCAGGCGACGACACGACAGCAATGATGTAATATATTAAATTCGATATGTTAGGTCGCCTTAGGCTAGGATATATAACGTTATAGACGTATACAATGTTCCCACCGAGAAGTTCGGGCCTACACGCCAGGAATGTTGTCAACTATTACATCCGATATGTTAGGTTGCCTTAGGTTAGGATATATATCGTTATAGACGTATATAATGTTCCCACCGAGACGTAGGCACCGACATGCAAGGAATGTTGTAAAATATTACATCCCAAATATTAGGTTGCGTTAGGTTAGGATATACAACGTTATAGACGTATATAATCTCCCAATCGAGAAGTAGGCGACGACACGCCAGCAATGTTGTAAAGTATTACATTCGGCATGTTATGTGGCCTTAGGCTAGGATATATAACGTTATAGACGTATATAATGTTCCCACCGAGAAGTACGGGCGGACATGCCAGGAATGTTGTCAACTATTACATCCGAGATGTTAGGTTGCCTTAGGTTGGGATATATAACGTTATAGACGTATATAATCTCCCCATCCAGAAGTAGGCGACGACACGCCAGGAATATTACATCCCAGATGTTAGGTTGCGTTAGGTTAGGATACACAACGTTATAGACGTATATAATGTTCCCATCGAGAAGTAGGCGACGACACGCCAGGAATGTTGTAAAGTATTACATTCGACATGTTATGTGGCCTTAGGCTAGGATATATAACGTTATAGACGTATATAATGTTCCCACCGAGAAGTACGGGCCTACACGCCAGGAATGTTGTCAACTATTACATCCGAGATGTTAGGTTGCCTTAGGTTAGGATATATACCGTTATAGACGTATATAATCTCCCCATCCAGAAGTAGGCGACGACACGCCAGGAATATTACATCCCAGATGTTATGTTCCCTTAGGTTAGGATATACAACGTTATAGACGTATAGTATGTTCCCACCGAGATGTAGGGACCGACATGCCAGGAATGTTGTGAAATATTACATCCAAGATGTTAGGCTGCCTTAGGTTAGGATATACAAGGTTATAGATGTATATAATGTCCCCATCGAGAAGTAGGCGACGACACGCCAGGAATGTTGTAAAGTATTACATTCGACATGTTAGGTCGCCTTCGGCTAGGATATATAACGTTATAGACGTATATAATGTTCCCACCGAAAAATAGGTGCCGACGCGTCAGGAATATTGTAAAATATTACACCCGAGATGTTAGGTTCCCTTAGGTTAGTATATACAACGTTATAGACGTATAGTATGTTCCCACCGAGATGTAGGGACCGACATGCCAGGAATGTTGTAAAATATTACATCCGAGATGCTAGGCTGCCTTAGGTTAGGATATACAAGGTTATAGATGTATATAATGTCCCCATCGAGAAGTAGGGTACGACACGCCAGGAATGTTGTAAAGTATTGCATTCGACATGTTAGGTTGCCTTAGACTAGGATATACAATGTTATAGATGTATATAATGTCCCCATCGAGAAGTAGGCGACGACACGCCAGGAATGTTGTAAAATATTACATTCGACATGTTAGGAAGCCTTAGGCTAGGATATATAACGTTATAGACGTATATAATGTTCCCACCGAAAAATAGGGGCCGACGCGTCAGGAATATTGTAAAATATTACACCCGAGATGTTAGGTTCCCTTAGGTTAGGATATACAACGTTATAGACGTATAGTATGTTCCCACCGAGATGTAGGGACCGACATGCCAGGAATGTTGTAAAATATTACATTCGAGATGTTAGGCTGCCTTAGGTTAGGATATACAAGGTTATAGATGTATATAATGTCCCCATCGAGAAGTAGGCGACGACACGCTAGGAATGTTGTACAGTATTACATTCGACATGTTATGTGGCCTTAGGCTAGGATATATAACGTTATAGACGTATATAATGTTCCCACCGAGAAGTACGGGCGGACACGCCAGGAATGTTGTCAACTATTACATCCGAGATGTTACGTTGCCTTAGGTTGGGATATATAACGTTATAGACGTATATAATCTCCCCATCCAGAAGTAGGCGACGACACGCCAGGAATATTACATCCCAGATGTTAGGTTGCGTTAGGTTAGGATACACAACGTTATAGACGTATACAATGTTCCCACCGAGAAGTACGGGCCTGCACACCAGGAATGTTGTCAACTATTACATCCGAGATGTTAGGTTCCCTTAGGTTAGGATATACAACGTTATAGACGTATAGTATGTTCCCACGGAGATGTAGGGGCCGACATGCCAGGAATGTTGTAAAATATTACATCCGAGATGTTAGGCTGCCTTAGGTTAGGATATACAAGGTTATAGATGTATATAATGTCCCCATCGAGAAGTAGGCGACGACACGCCAGGAATGTTGTAAAGTTTTACATTCGACATGTTAGGTTGCCTTAGACTAGGATATACAATGCTATAGATGTATATAATGTCCCCATCGAGGAGTAGGCGACGACACGCCAGGAATGTTGTAAAATTTTACATTCGACATGTTCGGTTGCCTTAGGCTAGAATATATAACGTTATAGACGTATATAATGTTCCCACCGAAAAATAGGGGCCGACGCGTCAGGAATGTTGTAAAATATCATATCCGAGATGTTATGTTGCCTTACGTTAGGATATATAACGTTATAGACGTATATAATGTTCGCACCGAGAAGTACGAGCCGACACGCCAGGATTGTTGTAAACTATTACGGTAGAGATTTTAGGTTGCCTTAGGTTATGATATACAACGTTATAGACGTATATAATGTTACCACCGAGAAATAGGGGCCGAAGCGCCAGGAATGTTGTAAAATATGATATCCGAGATGTTAGTTTCCCTTAAGTTTGGATATATATCGTTATAGACGTATATAACGTTCCCACCGAGACGTAGGGACCGACATGCCAGGAATGTTGTAAAATATTTCATCCCAGATGTTAGGTTGCGTTAGGTTAGGATATACAACGTTATAGACGTATATAATGTCCCCATCGAGAAGCAGGCGACGACACGCCAGGAATGTTGTAAAATATTATATCCGAGATGTTATGTTGCCTTACGTTAGGATATATAACGTTATAGACGTATATAATGTTCGCAACGAGAAGTACGAGCCGACATGCCAGGAAAGTTCTAAACTGTTACGGTAGAGATTTTAGGTTGCCTTAGGTTATGATATATAACGTTATAGACGTATATAATGTTCCCACCGAGAAATAGGGGCCGACGCGTCAGGAATGTTGTAAAATATTATATCCGAGATGTTATGTTCCCTTACGTTAGGATATATAACGTTATAGACGTATATAATGTTCGCACCGAGAAGTACGAGCCGACACGCCAGGATTGTTGTAAACTATTACGGTAGAGATTTTAGGTTGCCTTAGGTTATGATATACAACGTTATAGACGTATATAATGTTACCACCGAGAAATAGGGGCCGACGCGTCAGGAATGTTGTAAAATATGATATCCGAGATGTTAGTTTCCCTTAAGTTTGGATATATATCGTTATAGACGTATATAACGTTCCCACCGAGACGTAGGGACCGACATGCCAGGAATGTTGTAAAATATTTCATCCCAAATGTTAGGTTGCGTTAGGTTAGGATATACAACGTTATAGACGTATATAATGTCCCCATCGAGAAGCAGGCGACGACACGCCAGGAATGTTGTAGAATATTATATCCGAGATGTTATGTTGCCTTACGTTAGGATATATAACGTTATAGACGTATATAATGTTCGCACCGAGAAGTACAAGCCGACACGCCAGGAATGTTGTAAAATATTACATCCGAGATGTTAGTTTCCCTTAAGTTTGGATATATGTCGTTATAGACGTATATAACGTTCCCACCGAGACGTAGGGACCGACATGCCAGGAATGTTGTAAAATATTACATCCCAGATGTTAGGTTGCGTTAGGTTAGGATATACAACGTTATAGACGTATATAATGTCCCCATCGAGAAGCAGGCGACGACACGCCAGGAATGTTGTAAAATATTATATCCGAGATGTTATGTTGCCTTACGTTAGGATATATAACGTTATAGACGTATATAATGTTCGCACCGAGAAGTACAAGCCGACACGCCAGGAGTGTTGTAAACTATTACGGTAGAGATTTTAGGTTGCCTTAGGTTATGATATACAACGTTATAGACGTATATAATCTTCCCACCGAGAAATAGGGGCCGACGCGTCAGGAATGTTGTAAAATATTAAACCCGAGATGTTAGGTTGCCTTAGGCTAGGATATATAACGTTATAGACGTATATAATGTTCCCACCGAGAAATAGGGGCCGACGCGTCAGGAATGTTGTAAAATATTAAACCCGAGATGTTAGGTTGCCTTAGGCTAGGATATATAACGTTATAGACGTATATAATGTTCCCATCGAGAAGCAGGCGACGACACGCCAGGAATGTTGTAAAATATTACATCCGATATGTTAGAATGCTTAGGCTAGGATATACAACGTTGTAGACGTATATAATGTCCCAATCGAGAAGCAGGCGACCACACGCCAGGAATGTTGTAAAATATAACATCCGAGATGTTATGTTGCCTTACGTTAGGATATGTAACGTTATAGACGTATATAATTTTCCCACCGAAAAGTAGGAGCCGAAGCGCCAGGAATGTTGTAAAATATTACACCCGAGATGTTAGTTTCCCTTAAGTTTGGATATATGTCGTTATAGACGTATATAACGTTCCCACCAAGGCGTAGGGACCGACATGCCAGGAATGTTGTAAAATATTACATCCCAGATGTTAGGTTGCGTTAGGTTAGGATATACAAAGTTATAGACGTATATAATGTCCCCATCGAGAAGCAGGCGACGAAACGCCAGGAATGTTGTAAAATATTACATCCGAGATGTTAATTTCCCTTAAGTTTGGATATATATCGTTATAGAAGTATATAATGTCCAGATCGAGACGTGGGGACCGACAAGCCAGAGTGTTGTAAAATATTACATCCGAGATGTTAGGTTGCGTTAGGTTAGGATATACAACGTTATAGACGTATATAATTTCCCCATCGAGAAGCAGGCGACGACACGCCAGGAATGTTGTAAAATATTATATCCGAGATGTTATGTTGCCTTACGTTAGGATATATAACGTTATAGACGTATATAATGTTCGCACCGAGAAGTACGAGCCGACACGCCAGGAATGTTGTAAACTATTACGGTAGAGATTTTAGGTTGCCTTAGGTTATGATATATAACGTTATAGACGTATATAATGTTCCCACCGAGAAATAGGGGCCGACGCGTCAGGAATGTTGTAAAATATTAAACCCGAGATGTTAGGTTGCCTTAGGCTAGGATATATAACGTTATAGACGTATATAATATTCCCACCGAGAAATAGGGGCCGACATGCCAGGAATGTTGTAAAATATTACATCCCAGATGTTAGGTTGCGTTAGGTTAGGATATACAATGTTATAGACGTATATAATGTCCCCATCGAGAAGCAGGCGACGACACGCCAGGAATGTTGTAAAATATTATATCCGAGATGTTATGTTGCCTTACGTTAGGATATATAACGTTATAGACGTATATAATGTTCGCACCGAGAAGTACAAGCCGACACGCCAGGAATGTTGTAAACTATTACGGTAGAGATTTTAGGTTGCCTTAGGTAATGATATATAACGTTATAGACGTATATAATCTTCCCACCGAGAAATAGGGGCCGACGCGTCAGGAATGTTGTAAAATATTAAACCCGAGATGTTAGGTTGCCTTAGGCTAGGATATATAACGTTATAGACGTATATAATGTTCCCACCGAGAAATAGGGGCCGACGCGTCAGGAATGTTGTAAAATATTAAACCCGAGATGTTAGGTTGCGTTAGGTTAGGATATACAACGTTATAGACGTATATAATGTCCCCATCGAGAAGCAGGCGACGACACGCCAGGAATGTTGTAAAATATTACATCCGAGATGTTATGTTGCCTTACGTTAGGATATATAACGTTATAGACGTATATAATGTTCGCACCGAGAAGTACGAGCCGACACGACAGGAATGTTGTAAACTATTATGGTAGATATTTTAGGTTGCCTTACGTTATGATATATAACGTTATAGACGTATATAATGTTACCACCGAGAAATAGGGGCCGACGCGTCAGGAATGTTGTAAAATATTAAACCCGAGATGTTAGGTTGCCTTAGGCTAGGATATATAACGTTATAGAAGTATATAATATTCCCACCGAGAAATAGGGGCCGACATGCCAGGAATGTTGTAAAATATTACATCCCAGATGTTAGGTTGCGTTAGATTAGGATATACAACGTTATAGACGTATATAATGTCCCCATCGAGAAGCAGGCGACGACACGCCAGGAATGTTGTAAAATATTATATCCGAGATGTTATGTTGCCTTACGTTAGGATATATAACGTTATCGACGTATATAATGTTCGCACCGAGAAGTACGAGCCGACACGCCAGGAATGTTGTAAACTATTACGGTAGAGATTTTAGGTTGCCTTAGGTTATGATATATAACGTTATAGACGTATATAATGTTCCCACCGAGAAATAGGGGCCGACGCGTCAGGAATGTTGTAAAATATTAAACCCGAGATGTTAGGTTGCCTTAGGCTAGGATATATAACGTTATAGACGTATATAATATTCCCACCGAGAAATAGGGGCCGACATGCCAGGAATGTTGTAAAATATTACATCCCAGATGTTAGGTTGCGTTAGGTTAGGATATACAATGTTATAGACGTATATAATGTCCCCATCGAGAAGCAGGCGACGACACGCCAGGAATGTTGTAAAATATTATATCCGAGATGTTATGTTGCCTTACGTTAGGATATATAACGTTATAGACGTATATAATGTTCGCACCGAGAAGTACAAGCCGACACGCCAGGAATGTTGTAAACTATTACGGTAGAGATTTTAGGTTGCCTTAGGTAATGATATATAACGTTATAGACGTATATAATCTTCCCACCGAGAAATAGGGGCCGACGCGTCAGGAATGTTGTAAAATATTAAACCCGAGATGTTAGGTTGCCTTAGGCTAGGATATATAACGTTATAGACGTATATAATGTTCCCACCGAGAAATAGGGGCCGACGCGTCAGGAATGTTGTAAAATATTAAACCCGAGATGTTAGGTTGCGTTAGGTTAGGATATACAACGTTATAGACGTATATAATGTCCCCATCGAGAAGCAGGCGACGACACGCCAGGAATGTTGTAAAATATTACATCCGAGATGTTATGTTGCCTTACGTTAGGATATATAACGTTATAGACGTATATAATGTTCGCACCGAGAAGTACGAGCCGACACGCCAGGAATGTTGTAAACTATTATGGTAGATATTTTAGGTTGCCTTACGTTATGATATATAACGTTATAGACGTATATAATGTTACCACCGAGAAATAGGGGCCGACGCGTCAGGAATGTTGTAAAATATTAAACCCGAGATGTTAGGTTGCCTTAGGCTAGGATATATAACGTTATAGAAGTATATAATATTCCCACCGAGAAATAGGGGCCGACATGCCAGGAATGTTGTAAAATATTACATCCCAGATGTTAGGTTGCGTTAGATTAGGATATACAACGTTATAGACGTATATAATGTCCCCATCGAGAAGCAGGCGACGACACGCCAGGAATGTTGTAAAATATTACATCGGAGATGTTATGTTGCCTTACGTTAGGATATGTTACGTTATAGACGTATATAATGTTCCCAAAGAAAAGTAGGAGCCGAAGCGCCAGGAATGTAGTAAAATATTACATACGAGATGTTAGGTTGCCTTAGGTTAGGATATACAAGGTTATAGATGTATATAATGTTCCCATCGAGAAGTAGGCAACGAGACGCCCGGAATGTTGTAAAATATTACATTCGACATTTTAGGTTGCCTTAGGCCAGGATATATAACGTTATAGACGTATATAATATTCCCACCGAGAAATAGGGGCCGACGCGTCAGGAATGTTGTAAAATAATACACCCGAGACGTTAGGTTCCCTTAGGTTAGGATATACAACGTTATAGAGGCATAGAATGATCCCACCGAGATGTAGGGACCGACATGCCAGGAATGTTGTAAAATATTACATCCGAGATGTTAGGTTGCTTTAGGTTAGGATATACAACGTTATAGACGTATATAACGTCCCCATCGAGAAGCAGGCGACGAAACGCTAGGAATGTTGTAAAATATTACATTCGACATGTTAGGTGGCCTTAGGCTAGGATATATAACGTTATAGACGTATATAATGTTCCCACCGAGAAGTACGGGCGGACACGCTACGAACGTTGTCAACTATTACATCCGAGATGTTAGGTTGCTTTAGGTTAGGATATATATCGTTATAGACGTATATAATGTTCCTACCGAGACTTGAGGACCGACATGCCAGGAATCTTGTAAAATATTACATCCCAGATGTTTGGTTGCGTTAGGTTAGGATACACAACGTTATAGACGTATATAATGTTCCCATCGAGAAGCAGGCGACGACACGCCAGGAATGATGTAAAATATTACATTCGACATGTTAGGTCGCCTTAGACTAGGATATGTAACGTTATAGACGTATATAATGTTCCCACCGAGAAGTACGGGCGGACACGCCAGGAATGTTGTCAACTATTACATCCGAGATCTTAGGTTGCCTTAGGTTAGGATATATAACGTTATAGACGTATATAATGTCCCCATCCAGAAGTAGGCGACGACACGCCAGGAATGTTGTAAAATATTACATTCGACATGTTAGGTGGCCTTAGGCTAGGATATATAACGTTATAGACGTATATAATGTCCCCATCCAGAAGTAGGCGACGACACGCCAGGAATATTACATCCCAGATATTTGGTTGCGTTAGATTAGGATACACAACGTTATAGACGTATATAATGTTCCCATCGAGAATCAGGCGACGACACGCCAGGAATGATGTAAAATATTACATTCGACATGTTAGGTCGCCTTAGGCTAGGATATATAACGTTATAGACGCATACAATGTTCCCACCGAGAAGTACGGGCCTACACGCCAGGAATGTTTTCAACTATTACATCCGAGATGTTAGGTTGCCTTAGGTTAGGATATACAAGGTTATAGATGTACATAATGACCCTATCCAGAATTAGGCGACGACACTCCAGGAATGTTGTAACATATTACATCCGGGATGTTAGGTTGCGTTAGGTAAGGATATACAACGTTATAGACGTATATTATGTCCCCATCGAGAAGCAGGCGACGACACGCCAGGAATGTTGTAAAATATTACATCCCAGATGTTAGGTTGCGTTAGGTAAGGATATACAACGTTATAGACGTATATTGTTTCCCCGTTGAGAAGCAGGCGACGACACGCCAGGAATGTTGTAAAATATTACATCCCAGGTGTTAGGTTGCGTTAGGTTAGGCTATACAACGTTATAGACGTATATTATGTCCCCATCGAGAAGCAGGCGACGACACGCCAGGAATGTTGTAAAATATTACATCCGAGATGTTAGGTTCCCTTCGGTTTGGATATATATCGTTATAGACGTATATAATGTTCCTACTGAGACTTGGGGACCGATATGCCAGGAATCTTGTATAATATTACATCCCAGATGTTAGGTTGTCTTAGGTTAGGATATACAACGATATAGACGTATATAATGTCCCCATCGAGAAGCAGGCGACGAAACGCCAGGAATGTTGTAAAATATTACATTTGACATGTAATGTGGCCTTAGGCTAGGATATATAACGTTATAGACGTATATAATGTTCCCACCGAGATGTAGGGACCGACATGCCAGGAATGTTGTAAAGTATTACATCCGAGATGTTAGGTTGCTTTAGGTTAGGATATATATCGTTATAGACGAATATAATGTTCCTACCGAGACTTGAGGACCGTCATGCCAGGAATCTTGTAAAATATTACATCCCAGGTGTTAGGTTGCTTTAGGTTAGGATATACAAGGTTATAGACGTATATAATGTCCCCACCGAGAAGCAGGCGACGACACGCCAGGAATGTTGTAAAATATTACTTTCGACATGTTAGGTGGCCTTAGGCTTGGATATATAACGTTATGGACGTATATAATGTTCCCACCGAAAAATAGGGGCCGACGCGTCAGGAATGTTGTAAAATATTACATCCGAGATGTTACGTTGCCGTAGGTTAGGATATACAACGTTATAGACGTATAGTATGTTCCCAGCGAGATGAAGGGACCGACATGCCAGGAATGTTATAAAATATTACATCCGAGATGTTAGGTTGCTTTAGGTTAGGATATACAAGGTTATAGATGTACATAATGACCCTATCCAGAAGTAGGCGACGACACTCCAGCAATGTTGTAAAATATTACATCCCGGATGTTAGGTTGCGTTAGGTAAGGATATACAACGTTATAGACGTATATTATGTCCCCATCGAGAAGCAGGCGACGAAACGCCAGGAATGTTGTAAAATATTACATTCGACATGTTATGTGGCCTTAGGCTAGGATATATAACGTTATAGACGTATATAATGTTCCCACCGAGAAGTACGGGCGGACACGCAAGGAATGTTGTCAACTATTACATCCGAGATGTTAGGTTGCCTTAGGTTGGGATATATACCGTTATAGACGTATACAATGTTTCCACCGAGAAGTAGGGACCGACATGCCAGGAATGTTATAAAATATTACATCCGAGATGATTGGTTGCCTTAGGTTAGAATATACAATGTTATAGATGTATATAATGACCCTATCCAGAGGTAGGCGACGACACTCCAGGAATGTTGTAAAATATATCATCCCAGATGTTAGGTTGCGTCAGGTAAGGATATACTACGTTATAGACGTATATTATGTCCCCATCGAGAAGCAGGCGACGACACGCCAGGAATGATGTAAAATATTACATTCGACATGCTAGGTCGCCTTAGGCTAGGATATATAACGTTATAGACGTACACAATGTTCCCACCGAGAAGTACGGGCCTACACACCAGGAATGTTGTCAACTATTACATCCGATATGTTAGGTTGCCTTAGGTTAGGATATATATCGTTATAGACGTATATAATGTTCCCACCGAGACGTAGGCACCGACATGCAAGGAATGTTGTAAAATATTACATCCCAAATATTAGGTTGCGTTAGGTTAGGATATACAACGTTATAGACGTATATAATCTCCCAATCGAGAAGTAGGCGACGACACGCCAGGAATGTTGTAAAGTATTACATTCGGCATGTTATGTGGCCTTAGGCTAGGATATATAACGTTATAGACGTATATAATGTTCCCACCGAGAAGTACGGGCGGACATGCCAGGAATGTTGTCAACTATTACATCCGAGATGTTAGGTTGCCTTAGGTTGGGATATATAACGTTATAGACGTATATAATCTCCCCATCCAGAAGTAGGCGACGACACGCCAGGAATATTACATCCCAGATGTTAGGTTGCGTTAGGTTAGGATACACAACGTTATAGACGTATATAATGTTCCCATCGAGAAGTAGGCGACGACACGCCAGGAATGTTGTAAAGTATTACATTCGACATGTTATGTGGCCTTAGGCTAGGATATATAACGTTATAGACGTATATAATGTTCCCACCGAGAAGTACGGGCCTACACGCCAGGAATGTTGTCAACTATTACATCCGAGATGTTAGGTTGCCTTAGGTTAGGATATATACCGTTATAGACGTATATAATCTCCCCATCCAGAAGTAGGCGACGACACGCCAGGAATATTACATCCCAGATGTTATGTTCCCTTAGGTTAGGATATACAACGTTATAGACGTATAGTATGTTCCCAGCGAGATGAAGGGACCGACATGCCAGGAATGTTATAAAATATTACATCCGAGATGTTAGGTTTCCTTAGGTTAGGATATACAAGGTTATAGATGTACATAATGACCCTATCCAGAAGTAGGCGACGACACTCCAGCAATGTTGTAAAATATTACATCCCGGATGTTAGGTTGCGTTAGGTAAGGATATACAACGTTATAGACGTATATTATGTCCCCATCGAGAAGCAGGCGACGAAACGCCAGGAATGTTGTAAAATATTACATTCGACATGTTATGTGGCCTTAGGCTAGGATATATAACGTTATAGACGTATATAATGTTCCCACCGAGAAGTACGGGCGGACACGCAAGGAATGTTGTCAACTATTACATCCGAGATGTTAGGTTGCCTTAGGTTGGGATATATACCGTTATAGACGTATACAATGTTTCCACCGAGAAGTAGGGACCGACATGCCAGGAATGTTATAAAATATTACATCCGAGATGATAGGTTGCCTTAGGTTAGAATATACAATGTTATAGATGTATATAATGACCCTATCCAGAGGTAGGCGACGACACTCCAGGAATGTTGTAAAATATATCATCCCAGATGTTAGGTTGCGTCAGGTAAGGATATACTACGTTATAGACGTATATTATGTCCCCATCGAGAAGCAGGCGACGACACGCCAGGAATGATGTAAAATATTACATTCGACATGCTAGGTCGCCTTAGGCTAGGATATATAACGTTATAGACGTACACAATGTTCCCACCGAGAAGTACGGGCCTACACACCAGGAATGTTGTCAACTATTACATCCGATATGTTAGGTTGCCTTAGGTTAGGATATATATCGTTATAGACGTATATAATGTTCCCACCGAGACGTAGGCACCGACATGCAAGGAATGTTGTAAAATATTACATCCCAAATATTAGGTTGCGTTAGGTTAGGATATACAACGTTATAGACGTATATAATCTCCCAATCGAGAAGTAGGCGACGACACGCCAGGAATGTTGTAAAGTATTACATTCGGCATGTTATGTGGCCTTAGGCTAGGATATATAACGTTATAGACGTATATAATGTTCCCACCGAGAAGTACGGGCGGACATGCCAGGAATGTTGTCAACTATTACATCCGAGATGTTAGGTTGCCTTAGGTTGGGATATATAACGTTATAGACGTATATAATGTTCCCACCGAGAAATAGGGGCCGACGCGTCAGGAATGTTGTAAAATATTAAACCCGAGATGTTAGGTTGCCTTAGGCTAGGATATATAACGTTATAGACGTATATAATATTCCCACCGAGAAATAGGGGCCGACATGCCAGGAATGTTGTAAAATATTACATCCCAGATGTTAGGTTGCGTTAGGTTAGGATATACAATGTTATAGACGTATATAATGTCCCCATCGAGAAGCAGGCGACGACACGCCAGGAATGTTGTAAAATATTATATCCGAGATGTTATGTTGCCTTACGTTAGGATATATAACGTTATAGACGTATATAATGTTCGCACCGAGAAGTACAAGCCGACACGCCAGGAATGTTGTAAACTATTACGGTAGAGATTTTAGGTTGCCTTAGGTAATGATATATAACGTTATAGACGTATATAATCTTCCCACCGAGAAATAGGGGCCGACGCGTCAGGAATGTTGTAAAATATTAAACCCGAGATGTTAGGTTGCCTTAGGCTAGGATATATAACGTTATAGACGTATATAATGTTCCCACCGAGAAATAGGGGCCGACGCGTCAGGAATGTTGTAAAATATTAAACCCGAGATGTTAGGTTGCGTTAGGTTAGGATATACAACGTTATAGACGTATATAATGTCCCCATCGAGAAGCAGGCGACGACACGCCAGGAATGTTGTAAAATATTACATCCGAGATGTTATGTTGCCTTACGTTAGGATATATAACGTTATAGACGTATATAATGTTCGCACCGAGAAGTACGAGCCGACACGCCAGGAATGTTGTAAACTATTATGGTAGATATTTTAGGTTGCCTTACGTTATGATATATAACGTTATAGACGTATATAATGTTACCACCGAGAAATAGGGGCCGACGCGTCAGGAATGTTGTAAAATATTAAACCCGAGATGTTAGGTTGCCTTAGGCTAGGATATATAACGTTATAGAAGTATATAATATTCCCACCGAGAAATAGGGGCCGACATGCCAGGAATGTTGTAAAATATTACATCCCAGATGTTAGGTTGCGTTAGATTAGGATATACAACGTTATAGACGTATATAATGTCCCCATCGAGAAGCAGGCGACGACACGCCAGGAATGTTGTAAAATATTACATCGGAGATGTTATGTTGCCTTACGTTAGGATATGTTACGTTATAGACGTATATAATGTTCCCAAAGAAAAGTAGGAGCCGAAGCGCCAGGAATGTAGTAAAATATTACATACGAGATGTTAGGTTGCCTTAGGTTAGGATATACAAGGTTATAGATGTATATAATGTTCCCATCGAGAAGTAGGCAACGAGACGCCCGGAATGTTGTAAAATATTACATTCGACATTTTAGGTTGCCTTAGGCCAGGATATATAACGTTATAGACGTATATAATATTCCCACCGAGAAATAGGGGCCGACGCGTCAGGAATGTTGTAAAATAATACACCCGAGACGTTAGGTTCCCTTAGGTTAGGATATACAACGTTATAGAGGCATAGAATGATCCCACCGAGATGTAGGGACCGACATGCCAGGAATGTTGTAAAATATTACATCCGAGATGTTAGGTTGCTTTAGGTTAGGATATACAACGTTATAGACGTATATAACGTCCCCATCGAGAAGCAGGCGACGAAACGCTAGGAATGTTGTAAAATATTACATTCGACATGTTAGGTGGCCTTAGGCTAGGATATATAACGTTATAGACGTATATAATGTTCCCACCGAGAAGTACGGGCGGACACGCTACGAACGTTGTCAACTATTACATCCGAGATGTTAGGTTGCTTTAGGTTAGGATATATATCGTTATAGACGTATATAATGTTCCTACCGAGACTTGAGGACCGACATGCCAGGAATCTTGTAAAATATTACATCCCAGATGTTTGGTTGCGTTAGGTTAGGATACACAACGTTATAGACGTATATAATGTTCCCATCGAGAAGCAGGCGACGACACGCCAGGAATGATGTAAAATATTACATTCGACATGTTAGGTCGCCTTAGACTAGGATATGTAACGTTATAGACGTATATAATGTTCCCACCGAGAAGTACGGGCGGACACGCCAGGAATGTTGTCAACTATTACATCCGAGATCTTAGGTTGCCTTAGGTTAGGATATATAACGTTATAGACGTATATAATGTCCCCATCCAGAAGTAGGCGACGACACGCCAGGAATGTTGTAAAATATTACATTCGACATGTTAGGTGGCCTTAGGCTAGGATATATAACGTTATAGACGTATATAATGTCCCCATCCAGAAGTAGGCGACGACACGCCAGGAATATTACATCCCAGATATTTGGTTGCGTTAGATTAGGATACACAACGTTATAGACGTATATAATGTTCCCATCGAGAATCAGGCGACGACACGCCAGGAATGATGTAAAATATTACATTCGACATGTTAGGTCGCCTTAGGCTAGGATATATAACGTTATAGACGCATACAATGTTCCCACCGAGAAGTACGGGCCTACACGCCAGGAATGTTTTCAACTATTACATCCGAGATGTTAGGTTGCCTTAGGTTAGGATATACAAGGTTATAGATGTACATAATGACCCTATCCAGAATTAGGCGACGACACTCCAGGAATGTTGTAACATATTACATCCGGGATGTTAGGTTGCGTTAGGTAAGGATATACAACGTTATAGACGTATATTATGTCCCCATCGAGAAGCAGGCGACGACACGCCAGGAATGTTGTAAAATATTACATCCCAGATGTTAGGTTGCGTTAGGTAAGGATATACAACGTTATAGACGTATATTGTTTCCCCGTTGAGAAGCAGGCGACGACACGCCAGGAATGTTGTAAAATATTACATCCCAGGTGTTAGGTTGCGTTAGGTTAGGCTATACAACGTTATAGACGTATATTATGTCCCCATCGAGAAGCAGGCGACGACACGCCAGGAATGTTGTAAAATATTACATCCGAGATGTTAGGTTCCCTTCGGTTTGGATATATATCGTTATAGACGTATATAATGTTCCTACTGAGACTTGGGGACCGATATGCCAGGAATCTTGTATAATATTACATCCCAGATGTTAGGTTGTCTTAGGTTAGGATATACAACGATATAGACGTATATAATGTCCCCATCGAGAAGCAGGCGACGAAACGCCAGGAATGTTGTAAAATATTACATTTGACATGTAATGTGGCCTTAGGCTAGGATATATAACGTTATAGACGTATATAATGTTCCCACCGAGATGTAGGGACCGACATGCCAGGAATGTTGTAAAGTATTACATCCGAGATGTTAGGTTGCTTTAGGTTAGGATATATATCGTTATAGACGAATATAATGTTCCTACCGAGACTTGAGGACCGTCATGCCAGGAATCTTGTAAAATATTACATCCCAGGTGTTAGGTTGCTTTAGGTTAGGATATACAAGGTTATAGACGTATATAATGTCCCCACCGAGAAGCAGGCGACGACACGCCAGGAATGTTGTAAAATATTACTTTCGACATGTTAGGTGGCCTTAGGCTTGGATATATAACGTTATGGACGTATATAATGTTCCCACCGAAAAATAGGGGCCGACGCGTCAGGAATGTTGTAAAATATTACATCCGAGATGTTACGTTGCCGTAGGTTAGGATATACAACGTTATAGACGTATAGTATGTTCCCAGCGAGATGAAGGGACCGACATGCCAGGAATGTTATAAAATATTACATCCGAGATGTTAGGTTGCTTTAGGTTAGGATATACAAGGTTATAGATGTACATAATGACCCTATCCAGAAGTAGGCGACGACACTCCAGCAATGTTGTAAAATATTACATCCCGGATGTTAGGTTGCGTTAGGTAAGGATATACAACGTTATAGACGTATATTATGTCCCCATCGAGAAGCAGGCGACGAAACGCCAGGAATGTTGTAAAATATTACATTCGACATGTTATGTGGCCTTAGGCTAGGATATATAACGTTATAGACGTATATAATGTTCCCACCGAGAAGTACGGGCGGACACGCAAGGAATGTTGTCAACTATTACATCCGAGATGTTAGGTTGCCTTAGGTTGGGATATATACCGTTATAGACGTATACAATGTTTCCACCGAGAAGTAGGGACCGACATGCCAGGAATGTTATAAAATATTACATCCGAGATGATTGGTTGCCTTAGGTTAGAATATACAATGTTATAGATGTATATAATGACCCTATCCAGAGGTAGGCGACGACACTCCAGGAATGTTGTAAAATATATCATCCCAGATGTTAGGTTGCGTCAGGTAAGGATATACTACGTTATAGACGTATATTATGTCCCCATCGAGAAGCAGGCGACGACACGCCAGGAATGATGTAAAATATTACATTCGACATGCTAGGTCGCCTTAGGCTAGGATATATAACGTTATAGACGTACACAATGTTCCCACCGAGAAGTACGGGCCTACACACCAGGAATGTTGTCAACTATTACATCCGATATGTTAGGTTGCCTTAGGTTAGGATATATATCGTTATAGACGTATATAATGTTCCCACCGAGACGTAGGCACCGACATGCAAGGAATGTTGTAAAATATTACATCCCAAATATTAGGTTGCGTTAGGTTAGGATATACAACGTTATAGACGTATATAATCTCCCAATCGAGAAGTAGGCGACGACACGCCAGGAATGTTGTAAAGTATTACATTCGGCATGTTATGTGGCCTTAGGCTAGGATATATAACGTTATAGACGTATATAATGTTCCCACCGAGAAGTACGGGCGGACATGCCAGGAATGTTGTCAACTATTACATCCGAGATGTTAGGTTGCCTTAGGTTGGGATATATAACGTTATAGACGTATATAATCTCCCCATCCAGAAGTAGGCGACGACACGCCAGGAATATTACATCCCAGATGTTAGGTTGCGTTAGGTTAGGATACACAACGTTATAGACGTATATAATGTTCCCATCGAGAAGTAGGCGACGACACGCCAGGAATGTTGTAAAGTATTACATTCGACATGTTATGTGGCCTTAGGCTAGGATATATAACGTTATAGACGTATATAATGTTCCCACCGAGAAGTACGGGCCTACACGCCAGGAATGTTGTCAACTATTACATCCGAGATGTTAGGTTGCCTTAGGTTAGGATATATACCGTTATAGACGTATATAATCTCCCCATCCAGAAGTAGGCGACGACACGCCAGGAATATTACATCCCAGATGTTATGTTCCCTTAGGTTAGGATATACAACGTTATAGACGTATAGTATGTTCCCAGCGAGATGAAGGGACCGACATGCCAGGAATGTTATAAAATATTACATCCGAGATGTTAGGTTTCCTTAGGTTAGGATATACAAGGTTATAGATGTACATAATGACCCTATCCAGAAGTAGGCGACGACACTCCAGCAATGTTGTAAAATATTACATCCCGGATGTTAGGTTGCGTTAGGTAAGGATATACAACGTTATAGACGTATATTATGTCCCCATCGAGAAGCAGGCGACGAAACGCCAGGAATGTTGTAAAATATTACATTCGACATGTTATGTGGCCTTAGGCTAGGATATATAACGTTATAGACGTATATAATGTTCCCACCGAGAAGTACGGGCGGACACGCAAGGAATGTTGTCAACTATTACATCCGAGATGTTAGGTTGCCTTAGGTTGGGATATATACCGTTATAGACGTATACAATGTTTCCACCGAGAAGTAGGGACCGACATGCCAGGAATGTTATAAAATATTACATCCGAGATGATAGGTTGCCTTAGGTTAGAATATACAATGTTATAGATGTATATAATGACCCTATCCAGAGGTAGGCGACGACACTCCAGGAATGTTGTAAAATATATCATCCCAGATGTTAGGTTGCGTCAGGTAAGGATATACTACGTTATAGACGTATATTATGTCCCCATCGAGAAGCAGGCGACGACACGCCAGGAATGATGTAAAATATTACATTCGACATGCTAGGTCGCCTTAGGCTAGGATATATAACGTTATAGACGTACACAATGTTCCCACCGAGAAGTACGGGCCTACACACCAGGAATGTTGTCAACTATTACATCCGATATGTTAGGTTGCCTTAGGTTAGGATATATATCGTTATAGACGTATATAATGTTCCCACCGAGACGTAGGCACCGACATGCAAGGAATGTTGTAAAATATTACATCCCAAATATTAGGTTGCGTTAGGTTAGGATATACAACGTTATAGACGTATATAATCTCCCAATCGAGAAGTAGGCGACGACACGCCAGGAATGTTGTAAAGTATTACATTCGGCATGTTATGTGGCCTTAGGCTAGGATATATAACGTTATAGACGTATATAATGTTCCCACCGAGAAGTACGGGCGGACATGCCAGGAATGTTGTCAACTATTACATCCGAGATGTTAGGTTGCCTTAGGTTGGGATATATAACGTTATAGACGTATATAATCTCCCCATCCAGAAGTAGGCGACGACACGCCAGGAATATTACATCCCAGATGTTAGGTTGCGTTAGGTTAGGATACACAACGTTATAGACGTATATAATGTTCCCATCGAGAAGTAGGCGACGACACGCCAGGAATGTTGTAAAGTATTACATTCGACATGTTATGTGGCCTTAGGCTAGGATATATAACGTTATAGACGTATATAATGTTCCCACCGAGAAGTACGGGCCTACACGCCAGGAATGTTGTCAACTATTACATCCGAGATGTTAGGTTGCCTTAGGTTAGGATATATACCGTTATAGACGTATATAATCTCCCCATCCAGAAGTAGGCGACGACACGCCAGGAATATTACATCCCAGATGTTATGTTCCCTTAGGTTAGGATATACAACGTTATAGACGTATAGTATGTTCCCACCGAGATGTAGGGACCGACATGCCAGGAATGTTGTGAAATATTACATCCAAGATGTTAGGCTGCCTTAGGTTAGGATATACAAGGTTATAGATGTATATAATGTCCCCATCGAGAAGTAGGCGACGACAC
The DNA here is from genome assembly GCA_963969225.1 of Xylocopa violacea. NCBI lineage: Eukaryota > Metazoa > Arthropoda > Insecta > Hymenoptera > Apidae > Xylocopa > Xylocopa violacea. The sequence goes on along the minus strand of CAXAJV010000197.1, from coordinate 96,812 downwards.
GCCAGGAATGTTGTAAAGTATTACATTCGACATGTTAGGTCGCCTTCGGCTAGGATATATAACGTTATAGACGTATATAATGTTCCCACCGAAAAATAGGTGCCGACGCGTCAGGAATATTGTAAAATATTACACCCGAGATGTTAGGTTCCCTTAGGTTAGTATATACAACGTTATAGACGTATAGTATGTTCCCACCGAGATGTAGGGACCGACATGCCAGGAATGTTGTAAAATATTACATCCGAGATGTTAGGCTGCCTTAGGTTAGGATATACAAGGTTATAGATGTATATAATGTCCCCATCGAGAAGTAGGGGACGACACGCCAGGAATGTTGTAAAGTATTACATTCGACATGTTAGGTTGCCTTAGACTAGGATATACAATGTTATAGATGTATATAATGTCCCCATCGAGAAGTAGGCGACGACACGCCAGGAATGTTGTAAAATATTACATTCGACATGTTAGGAAGCCTTAGGCTAGGATATATAACGTTATAGACGTATATAATGTTCCCACCGAAAAATAGGGGCCGACGCGTCAGGAATATTGTAAAATATTACACCCGAGATGTTAGGTTCCCTTAGGTTAGGATATACAACGTTATAGACGTATAGTATGTTCCCACCGAGATGTAGGGACCGACATGCCAGGAATGTTGTAAAATATTACATTCGAGATGTTAGGCTGCCTTAGGTTAGGATATACAAGGTTATAGATGTATATAATGTCCCCATCGAGAAGTAGGCGACGACACGCTAGGAATGTTGTAAAGTATTACATTCGACATGTTATGTGGCCTTAGGCTAGGATATATAACGTTATAGACGTATATAATGTTCCCACCGAGAAGTACGGGCGGACACGCCAGGAATGTTGTCAACTATTACATCCGAGATGTTACGTTGCCTTAGGTTGGGATATATAACGTTATAGACGTATATAATCTCCCCATCCAGAAGTAGGCGACGACACGCCAGGAATATTACATCCCAGATGTTAGGTTGCGTTAGGTTAGGATACACAACGTTATAGACGTATACAATGTTCCCACCGAGAAGTACGGGCCTGCACACCAGGAATGTTGTCAACTATTACATCCGAGATGTTAGGTTCCCTTAGGTTAGGATATACAACGTTATAGACGTATAGTATGTTCCCACGGAGATGTAGGGCCCGACATGCCAGGAATGTTGTAAAATATTACATCCGAGATGTTAGGCTGCCTTAGGTTAGGATATACAAGGTTATAGATGTATATAATGTCCCCATCGAGAAGTAGGCGACGACACGCTAGGAATGTTGTAAAGTATTACATTCGACATGTTATGTGGCCTTAGGCTAGGATATATAACGTTATAGACGTATATAATGTTCCCACCGAGAAGTACGGGCGGACACGCCAGGAATGTTGTCAACTATTACATCCGAGATGTTACGTTGCCTTAGGTTGGGATATATAACGTTATAGACGTATATAATCTCCCCATCCAGAAGTAGGCGACGACACGCCAGGAATATTACATCCCAGATGTTAGGTTGCGTTAGGTTAGGATACACAACGTTATAGACGTATACAATGTTCCCACCGAGAAGTACGGGCCTGCACACCAGGAATGTTGTCAACTATTACATCCGAGATGTTAGGTTCCCTTAGGTTAGGATATACAACGTTATAGACGTATAGTATGTTCCCACGGAGATGTAGGGGCCGACATGCCAGGAATGTTGTAAAATATTACACCCGAGATGTTAGGCTGCCTTAGGTTAGGATATACAAGGTTATAGATGTATATAATGTCCCCATCGAGAAGTAGGCGACGACACGCCAGGAATGTTGTAAAGTTTTACATTCGACATGTTAGGTTGCCTTAGACTAGGATATACAATGTTATAGATGTATATAATGTCCCCATCGAGAAGTAGGCGACGACACGCCAGGAATGTTGTAAAATTTTACATTCGACATGTTCGGTTGCCTTAGGCTAGAATATATAACGTTATAGACGTATATAATGTTCCCACCGAAAAATAGGGGCCGACGCGTCAGGAATGTTGTAAAATATTATATCCGAGATGTTATGTTGCCTTACGTTAGGATATATAACGTTATAGACGTATATAATGTTCGCACCGAGAAGTACGAGCCGACACGCCAGGATTGTTGTAAACTATTACGGTAGAGATTTTAGGTTGCCTTAGGTTATGATATACAACGTTATAGACGTATATAATGTTACCACCGAGAAATAGGGGCCGAAGCGCCAGGAATGTTGTAAAATATGATATCCGAGATGTTAGTTTCCCTTAAGTTTGGATATATATCGTTATAGACGTATATAACGTTCCCACCGAGACGTAGGGACCGACATGCCAGGAATGTTGTAAAATATTTCATCCCAGATGTTAGGTTGCGTTAGGTTAGGATATACAACGTTATAGACGTATATAATGTCCCCATCGAGAAGCAGGCGACGACACGCCAGGAATGTTGTAAAATATTATATCCGAGATGTTATGTTGCCTTACGTTAGGATATATAACGTTATAGACGTATATAATGTTCGCAACGAGAAGTACGAGCCGACATGCCAGGAATGTTCTAAACTGTTACGGTAGAGATTTTAGGTTGCCTTAGGTTATGATATATAACGTTATAGACGTATATAATGTTCCCACCGAGAAATAGGGGCCGACGCGTCAGGAATGTTGTAAAATATTATATCCGAGATGTTATGTTGCCTTACGTTAGGATATATAACGTTATAGACGTATATAATGTTCGCACCGAGAAGTACGAGCCGACACGCCAGGATTGTTGTAAACTATTACGGTAGAGATTTTAGGTTGCCTTAGGTTATGATATACAACGTTATAGACGTATATAATGTTACCACCGAGAAATAGGGGCCGAAGCGCCAGGAATGTTGTAAAATATGATATCCGAGATGTTAGTTTCCCTTAAGCTTGGATATATATCGTTATAGACGTATATAACGTTCCCACCGCGACGTAGGGACCGACATGCCAGGAATGTTGTAAAATATTTCATCCCAAATGTTAGGTTGCGTTAGGTTAGGATATACAACGTTATAGACGTATATAATGTCCCCATCGAGAAGCAGGCGACGACACGCCAGGAATGTTGTAGAATATTATATCCGAGATGTTATGTTGCCTTACGTTAGGATATATAACGTTATAGACGTATATAATGTTCGCACCGAGAAGTACAAGCCGACACGCCAGGAATGTTGTAAAATATTACATCCGAGATGTTAGTTTCCCTTAAGTTTGGATATATGTCGTTATAGACGTATATAACGTTCCCACCGAGACGTAGGGACCGACATGCCAGGAATGTTGTAAAATATTACATCCCAGATGTTAGGTTGCGTTAGGTTAGGATATACAACGTTATAGACGTATATAATGTCCCCATCGAGAAGCAGGCGACGACACGCCAGGAATGTTGTAAAATATTATATCCGAGATGTTATGTTGCCTTACGTTAGGATATATAACGTTATAGACGTATATAATGTTCGCACCGAGAAGTACAAACCGACACGCCAGGAGTGTTGTAAACTATTACGGTAGAGATTTTAGGTTGCCTTAGGTTATGATATACAACGTTATAGACGTATATAATCTTCCCACCGAGAAATAGGGGCCGACGCGTCAGGAATGTTGTAAAATATTAAACCCGAGATGTTAGGTTGCCTTAGGCTAGGATATATAACGTTATAGACGTATATAATGTTCCCACCGAGAAATAGGGGCCGACGCGTCAGGAATGTTGTAAAATATTAAACCCGAGACGTTAGGTTGCCTTAGGCTAGGATATATAACGTTATAGACGTATATAATGTTCCCATCGAGAAGCAGGCGACGACACGCCAGGAATGTTGTAAAATATTACATCCGATATGTTAGAATGCTTAGGCTAGGATATACAACGTTGTAGACGTATATAATGTCCCAATCGAGAAGCAGGCGACCACACGACAGGAATGATGTAAAATATTACATTCGACATGTTAGGTCGCCTTAGACTAGGATATATAACGTTATAGACGTATATAGTGCTCCCACCGAAAAATAGGGGCCGACGCGTCAGGAATGTTGTAAAATATTACACCCGAAATGTTAGGTTGCCCTAGGTTAGGATATATATCGTTATAGACGTATACAATGTTTCCCCCGAGAAGTAGGGACCGACATGCCAGGAATGTTGTAAAATATTACATCCGAGATGTTAGGCTGCCTTAGGTTGGGCTATAAAGGTTGTAGACGTATATAATGTCCCCATCGAGAAGTAGGCGACGACACGCCAGGAACGTTGTAAAATATTACATTCGACATGTTAGGTCGCATTAGGCTAGAATGTATATCGTTATAGACGCTTACAATGTTTCCACCTAGAAGTAGGGACCGACATGCCAGGAATGTAGTAAAATATTACATACGAGATGTTAGGTTGCCTTAGGTCAGGATATACAAGGTTATAGATGTATATAATGTTCCCATCGAGAAGTAAGCGACGAGACGCCAGAAATGTTGTAGAATATTACATTCGACATGTTAGGTTGCCTTAGGCTAGGATATCTAACGTTATAGACGTATATAATGTTCCCACCGAAAAATAGGCTCCGACGCGTCAGGAATGTTGTAAAATATTACACCCGAAATGTTAGGTTCCCTTAGGTTAGGATATACAACGTTATAGAGGCATAGAATGATCCCACCGAGATGTAGGGACCGACATGCCAGGAATGTTGTAAAATATTACATCCGAGATGTTAGGTTGCTTTAGGTTAGGATATATATCGTTATAGACGTATGTAACCTTCCTACCGAGACTTGAGGTCCGACATGCCAGGAATCTTGTAAAATATTACAACCCAGATGTTAGGTTGCTTTAGGTTAGGATATACAACGTTATAGACGTATATAACGTCCCCATCGAGAAGCAGGCGACGAAACGCTAGGAATGTTGTAAAATATTACATTCGACATGTTAGGTGGCCTTAGGCTAGGATATATAACGTTATAGACGTATATAATGTTCCCACCGAGAAGTACGGGCGGACACGCTACGAACGTTGTCAACTATTACATCCGAGATGTTAGGTTGCTTTAGGTTAGGATATATATCGTTATAGACGTATATAATGTTCCTACCGAGACTTGAGGACCGACATGCCAGGAATCTTGTAAAATATTACATCCCAGATGTTTGGTTGCGTTAGGTTAGGATACACAACGTTATAGACGTATATAATGTTCCCATCGAGAAGCAGGCGACGACACGCCAGGAATGATGTAAAATATTACATTCGACATGTTAGGTCGCCTTAGACTAGGATATATAACGTTATAGACGTATATAATGTTCCCACCGAAAAATAGGGGCCGACGCGTCAGGAATGTTGTAAAATATTACATTCGACATGTTAGGTGGCTTTAGACTAGGATATATAACGTTATAGACGTATATAATGTTCCCACCGAAAAATAGGGGCCGACGCGTCAGGAATGTTGTAAAATATTACATCCGACATGTTAGGTGGCCTTAGGCTAGGATATGTAACGTTATAGACGTATATAATGTTCCCACCGAGAAGTACGGGCGGACACGCCAGGAATGTTGTCAACTATTACATCCGAGATCTTAGGTTGCCTTAGGTTAGGATATATAACGTTATAGACGTATATAATGTCCCCATCCAGAAGTAGGCGACGACACGCCAGGAATGTTGTAAAATATTACATTCGACATGTTAGGTGGCCTTAGGCTAGGATATATAACGTTATAGACGTATATAATGTCCCCATCCAGAAGTAGGCGACGACACGCCAGGAATATTACATCCCAGATATTTGGTTGCGTTAGATTAGGATACACAACGTTATAGACGTATATAATGTTCCCATCGAGAATCAGGCGACGACACGCCAGGAATGATGTAAAATATTACATTCGACATGTTAGGTCGCCTTAGGCTAGGATATACATCGTTATAGACGTATACAATGTTCCCACCGAGAAGTAGGGCCCGACATGCCAGGAATGTTGTAAAATATTACATCTGAGATGTAAAGTTCCCTTAGGTTAGGATATATATCGTTATAGACGTATATAACGTTCCCACCGACACGTAGGGACCGACATGCCAGGAATGTTGTAAAATATTACACCCCAGATGTTAGGTTGCGTTAGGTTAGTATATACAAGGTTATAGACGTATATAATGTCCCCATCGAGAAGCAGGCGACGAGACGCCAGAATGTTGTAAAATATTACATCCGAGATGTTAGGTTGCCTTAGGCTAGGATAAATATCGTTATAGACGTATACAATGCTCCCACCGAGAAGTAGGGACCGACATGCCAGGAATGTTGTAAAATATTACATCCGAAATGTTAGGTTGCTTTACGTTAGGATATATATCGTTATAGACGTATATAATGTTCCTACCGAGACTTGAGGACCGACATGCCAGGAATCTTGTAAAATATTACATCCCAAATGTTCGGGTGCGTCAGGTTAGGATATACAACGTTATAGACGTATATAATGTCCCCATCGAGAAGTAGGCAACGACACGCCAGGAATGTTGTAAAATATTACATTCGACATGTTATGTCGCCTTAGGCTAGGATATATAACGTTATAGACGCATACAATGTTCCCACCGAGAAGTACGGGCCTACACGCCAGGAATGTTTTCAACTATTACATCCGAGATGTTAGGTTGCCTTAGGTTAGGATATATACCGTTATAGACGTATACAATGTTTCCACCGAGAAGTAGGGACCGACATGCCAGGAATGTTATAAAATATTACATCCGAGATGCTAGGTTGCCTTAGGTTAGGATATACAAGGTTATAGATGTACATAATGACCCTATCCAGAATTAGGCGACGACACTCCAGGAATGTTGTAACATATTACATCCGGGATGTTAGGTTGCGTTAGGTAAGGATATACAACGTTATAGACGTATATTATGTCCCCATCGAGAAGCAGGCGACGACACGCCAGGAATGTTGTAAAATATTACATCCCAGATGTTAGGTTGCGTTAGGTAAGGATATACAACGTTATAGACGTATATTGTTTCCCCGTTGAGAAGCAGGCGACGACACGCCAGGAATGTTGTATAATATTACATCCCAGGTGTTAGGTTGCGTTAGGTTAGGATATACAACGTTATAGACGTATATTATGTCCCCATCGAGAAGCAGGCGACGACACGCCAGGAATGTTGTAAAATATTACATCCGAGATGTTAGGTTCCCTTCGGTTTGGATATATATCGTTATAGACGTATATAATGTTCCTACTGAGACTTGGGGACCGATATGCCAGGAATCTTGTATAATATTACATCCCAGATGTTAGGTTGTCTTAGGTTAGGATATACAACGATATAGACGTATATAATGTCCCCATCGAGAAGCAGGCGACGAAACGCCAGGAATGTTGTAAAATATTACATTTGACATGTAATGTGGCCTTAGGCTAGGATATATAACGCTATAGACGTATATAATGTTCCCACCGAGATGTAGGGACCGACATGCCAGGAATGTTGTAAAGTATTACATCCGAGATGTTAGGTTGCTTTAGGTTAGGATATATATCGTTATAGACGAATATAATGTTCCTACCGAGACTTGAGGACCGACATGCCAGGAATCTTGTAAAATATTACATCCCAGATGTTAGGTTGCTTTAGGTTAGGATATACAAGGTTATAGACGTATATAATGTCCCCACCGAAAAATAGGGGCCGACGCGTCAGGAATATTGTAAAACATTACACCCGAGATGTTAGGTTCCCTTAGGTTAGGATATACAACATTATAGACGTATAGTATGTTCCCACCGAGATGTAGGGACCAACATGCCAGGAATGTTGTAAAATATTACATCCGAGATGTTAGGCTGCCTTAGGTTAGGATATACAAGGTTATAGATGTATATAATGTCCCCATCGAGAAGTAGGCGACGACACGCCAGGAATGTTGTCAACTATTACATCCGAGATGTTAGGTTGCCTTAGGTTGGGATATATAACGTTATAGACGTATATAATCTCCCCATCCAGAAGTAGGCGACGACACGCCAGGAATATTACATCCCAGATGTTAGGTTGCGTTAGGTTAGGATACACAACGTTATAGACGTATATAATGTTCCCATCGAGAAGTAGGCGACGACACGCCAGGAATGTTGTAAAATATTACATTCGACATGTTAGGTCGCCTTGGGCTAGGATATATAACGTTATAGACGTATACAATGTTCCCACCGAGAAGTACGGGCCTACACGCCAGGAATGTTGTCAACTATTACATCCGAGATGTTAGGTTGCCTTAGGTTAGGATATATACCGTTATAGACGTATACAATGTTTCCACCGAGAAGTAAAGACCGACATGCCAGGAATGTTATAAAATATTACATCCGAGATGATAGGTTGCCTTAGGTTAGGATATACAATGTTATAGATGTATATAATGACCCTATCCAGAGGTAGGCGACGACACTCCAGGAATGTTGTAAAATATTACATCCCAGATGTTAGGTTGCGTCAGGTAAGGATATACTACGTTATAGACGTATATTATGTCCCCATCGAGAAGCAGGCGACGACACGCCAGGAATGTTGTAAAATATTACATCCCAGATGTTAGGTTGCGTTATGTTAGGATATACAACGTTATAGACATATATAATGTTCCCATCGTGAAGCAGGCGACGACACGCCAGGAATGATGTAAAATATTACATTCGACGTGCTAGGTCGCCTTAGGCTAGGATATATAACGTTATAGACGTATACAATGTTCCCACCGAGAAGTAGGGGCCTGCACACCAGGAATGTTGTCAACTATTACATCCGAGATGTTAGGTTCCCTTAGGTTAGGATATACAACGTTATAGACGTATAGTATGTTCCCACGGAGATGTAGGGGCCGACATGCCAGGAATGTTGTAAAATATTACATTCGACATGTTAGGTGGCCTTAGGCTAGGATATATAACGTTATAGACGTATATAATGTTCCCACCGAGAAGTACGGGCGGACACGCCAGGAATGTTGTCAACTATTACATCCGAGATGTTAGGTTGCCTTAGGTTAGGATATATAACGTTATAGACGCATATAATCTCCCCGTCCAGAAGTAGGCGAAGACACGCCAGGAATATTACATCCCAGATGTTAGGTTGCGTTATGTTAGGATACACAACGTTATAGACGTATATAATGTTCCCATCGAGAAGCAGGCGACGACACGCCAGGAATGATGTAAAATATTACATTCGACATGCTAGGTCGCCTTAGGCTAGGATATATAACGTTATAGACGTATACAATGTTCCCACCGAGAAGTACGGGCCTACACGCCAGGAGTGTTGTCCACTATTACATCCGAGATGTTAGGTTCCCTTAGGTTAGGATATACAACGTTATATACGTATAGTATGTTCCCACCGAGATGTAGGGACCGACATGCCAGGAATGTTGTAAAATATTACATCCGAGATGTTAGGCTGCCTTAGGTTAGGATATACAAAGGTTATAGATGTATATAATGTCCCCATCGAGAAGTAGGCGACGACACGCCAGGAATGTTGTAAAGTATTACATTCGACATGTTAGGTTGCCTTAGACTAGGATATATAACGTTATAGACGTATATAATGTTCCCACCGAAAAATAGGGGCCGACGCGTCAGGACTGTTGTAAAATATTACATTCGACATGTTAGGTGGCCTTAGGCTAGCATATGTAACGTTATAGACGTATATAATGTTCCCACCGCGAAGTACGGGCGGATACGCCAGGAATGTTGTCAACTATTACATCCGAGATGTTAGGTTCCCTTAGGTTAGGATATACGACGTTATGGACGTATAGTATGTTCCCACCGAGATGTAGGGACCGACATGCCAGGAATGTTGTAAAATATTACATCCGAGATGTTAGGCTGCCTTAGGTTAGGATATACAAGGTTATAGATGTATATAATGTCCCCATCGAGAAGTAGGCGACGACACGCCAGGAATGTTGTAAAGTATTACATTCGACATGTTAGGTTGCCTTAGACTAGGATATATAACGTTATAGACGTATATAATGTTCCCTCCGAAAAATAGGGGCCGACGCGTCAGGATTGTTGTAAAATATTACATTCGACATGTTAGGTGGCCTTAGGCTGGGATATATAACGTTATAGACGTATACAATGTTCCCACCGAGAAGTACGGGCCTACACGCCAGGATTGTTGTCAACTATTACATCCGAGATGTTAGGTTGCCTTAGGTTAGGATATATACCGTTATAGACGTATACAATGTTTCCACCGAGAAGTAGGGACCGACATGCCAGGAATGTTATAAAATATTACATCCGAGATGATAGGTTGCCTTAGGTTAGGATATACAATGTTATAGATGTATATAATGACCCTATCCAGAAGTAGGCGACGACACTCCAGGAGTGTTGTAAAATATTACATCCCAGATGTTAGGTTGCGTTAGGTAAGGATATACAACGTTATAGACGTATATTATGTCCCCATCGAGAAGCAGGCGACGACACGCCAGGAATGTTGTAAAATATTACATCCCAGATGTTAGGTTGCGTTATGTTAGGATACACAACGTTATAGACGTATATAATGTTCCCATCGAGAAGTAGGCGACGACACGCCAGGAATGTTGTAAAGTATTACATTCGACATGTTAGGTTGCCTTAGACTAGGATATATAACGTTATAGACGTATATAATGTTCCCACCGAAAAATAGGGGCCGACGCGTCAGGAATGTTTAAAATATTACATTCTACATGTTAGGTGGCCTTAGGCTAGGATATATAACGTTATAGACGTATATAATGTTCCCACCGAGAAGTACGGGCGGACACGCCAGGAATGTTGTCAACTATTACATCCGAGATGTTAGGTTGCCTTAGGTTAGGATATATAACGTTATAGACGCATATAATCTCCCCATCCAGAAGTAGGCGACGACACGCCAGGAATATTACATCCCAGATGTTAGGTTGCGTTATGTTAGGATACACAACGTTATAGACGTATATAATGTTCCCATCGAGAAGCAGGCGACGACACGCCAGGAATGATGTAAAATATTACATTCGACATGCTAGGTCGCCTTAGGCTAGGATATATAACGTTATAGACGTATACAATGTTCCCACCGAGAAGTACGGGCCTACACGCCAGGAATGTTGTCAACTATTACATCCGAGATGTTAGGTTCCCTTAGGTTAGGATATACAACGTTATATACGTATAGTATGTTCCCACCGAGATGTAGGGACCGACATGCCAGGAATGTTGTAAAATATTACATCCGAGATGTTAGGCTGCCTTAGGTTAGGATATGCAAGGTTATAGATGTATATAATGTGCCCATCGAGAAGTAGGCGACGACACGCCAGGAATGTTGTAAAGTATTGCATTCGACATGTTAGGTTGCCTTAGACTAGGATATATAACGTTATAGACGTATATAATGTTCCCACCGAAAAATAGGGGCCGACGCGTCAGGAATGTTGTAAAATATTACATTCGACATGTTAGGTTGCCTTAGGCTAGAATATATAACGTTATAGACGTATATAATGTTCCCACCGAAAAATAGGGGTCGACGCGTCAGGAATGTTGTAAAATATTACATCCGACATGTTAGGTGGCCTTAGGCTAGGATATATAACGTTATAGACGTATATAATGTTCCCACCGAGAAGTACGGGCGGACACGCCAGGAATGTTGTCAACTATTACATTCGAGATGTTAGGTTGCCTTAGGATAGGATATATAACGTTATAGACGTATATAATATCCCCATCCAGAAGTAGGCGACGACACGTCGGGAATATTACATCCCAGATGTTAGGTTGCGTTAGGTTAGTATACACAAAGTTATAGACGTATATAATGTTCCCATCGAGAAGCAGGCGACGACACGCCAGGAATGATGTAATATATTAAATTCGATATGTTAGGTCGCCTTAGGCTAGGATATATAACGTTATAGACGTATACAATGTTCCCACCGAGAAGTTCGGGCCTACACGCCAGGAATGTTGTCAACTATTACATCCGATATGTTAGGTTGCCTTAGGTTAGGATATATATCGTTATAGACGTATATAATGTTCCCACCGAGACGTAGGCACCGACATGCAAGGAATGTTGTAAAATATTACATCCCAAATGTTAGGTTGCGTTAGGTTAGGATATACAACGTTATAGACGTATATAATCTCCCAATCGAGAAGTAGGCGACGACACGCCAGGAATGTTGTAAAGTATTACATTCGACATGTTATGTGGCCTTAGGCTAGGATATATAACGTTATAGACGTATATAATGTTCCCACCGAGAAGTACGGGCGGACACGCCAGGAATGTTGTCAACTATTACATCCGCGATGTTAGGTTGCCTTAGGTTAGGATATACAACGTTATAGACGTATAGTATATTCCCACGGAGGTGTGGGGACCGACATGCCAGGAATGTTGTAAAATATTACATCCTAGATGTTAGACTGCCTTAGGTTAGGATATACAAGGTTATAGATGTATATAATGTCCCCATCGAGAAGTAGGCGACGACACGCCAGGAATGTTGTAAAGTATTACATTCGACATGTTAGGTTGCCTTAGACTAGGATATACAATGTTATAGATGTATATAATGTCCCCATCGAGAAGTAGGCGACGACACGCCAGGAATGTTGTAAAATTTTACATTCGACATGTTAGGTTGCCTTAGGCTAGAATATATAACGTTATAGACGTATATAATTTTCCCACTGAAAAATAGGGACCGACGCGTCAGGAATGTTGTAAAATATTACACCCGAAATGTTAGGTTCCCTTAGGTTAGGATATACAACGTTATAGACGTATAGTATGTTCCCACCGAGATGTTCGGACCGACATGCCAGGAATGTTGTAAAATATTACATCCGAGATATTAGGTTGCGTTAGGTTAGGATATACAACGTTATAGACGTATATAATGTCCCCATGGAGAAGCAGGCGACGACACGCCAGGAATGTTATAAAATATTACATCCGAGATGTTAGGTTCCCTTAGGTTAGGATATACAAGGTTATAGATGTATATAATGACCCTATCCAGAAGTAGGCGACGACACTCCAGGAATGTTGTAAAATATTACATCCCAGATGTTAGGTTGCGTTAGGTAAGGATATACAACGTTATAGACGTATATTATGTCCCCGTCGAGAAGCAGGCGACGACACGCCAGGAATGTAGTAAAATATTACATCCCAGATGTTAGGTTGCGTTAGGTTAGGATATACAACGTTATAGACGTATATTATGTCCCCATCGATAAGCAGGCGACGACACGCCAGGAATGTTGTAAAATATTACATCCGAGATGTTAGGCTGCCTTAGGTTAGGATATACAAGGTCATAGATGTATATAATGTCCCCATCGAGAAGTAGGCGACGACACGCCAGGAATGTTGTAAAGTATTACATTCGACATGTTATGTGGCCTTAGGCTAGGATATATAACGTTATAGACGTATATAATGTTCCCACCGAGAAGTACGGGCGGACACGCCAGGAATGTTGTCAACTATTACATCCGAGATGTTAGGTTGCCTTAGGTTGGGATATATAACGTTATAGACGTATATAATCTCCCCATCCAGAAGTAGGCGACGACACGCCAGGAATATTACATCCCAGATGTTAGGTTGCGTTAGGTTAGGATATACAAGGTTATAGATGTATATAATGTCCCCATCGAGAAGTAGGCGATGACACGCCAGGAATGTTGTAAAATATTACATTCGACATGTTAGGAAGCCTTAGGCTAGGATATATAACGTTATAGACGTATACAATGTTCCCACCGAGAAGTACGGGCCTACACGCCAGGAATGTTGTCAACTATTACATCCGAGATGTTAGGCTGCCTTAGGTTAGGATATGCAAGGTTATAGATGTATATAATGTCCCCATCGAGAAGTAGGCGACGACACGCCAGGAATGTTCTAAAGTTTTCCATTCGACATGTTAGGTTGCCTTAGACTAGGATATACAATGTTATAGATGTATATAATGTCCCCATCGAGAAGTAGGCGACGACACGCCAGGAATGTTGTAAAATTTTACATTCGACATGTTAGGTTGCCTTAGGCTAGAATATATAACGTTATAGACGTATATAATGTTCCCACCGAAAAATAGGGGCCGACGCGTCAGGAATGTTGTAAAATATTACATCCGACATGTTAGGTGGCCTTAGGCTAGGATATATAACGTTATAGACGTATATAATGTTCCCACCGAGAAGCACGGGCGGACACGCCAGGAATGTTGTCAACTATTACACTCGAGATGTTAGGTTGCCTTAGGATAGGATATATAACGTTATAGACGTATATAATATTCCCATCCAGAAGTAGGCGACGACACGCCGGGAATATTACATCCCAGATGTTAGGTTGCGTTAGGTTAGAATACACAAAGTTACAGACGTATATAATGTTCCCATCGAGAAGCAGGCGACGACACGCCAGGAATGATGTAATATATTAAATTCGATATGTTAGGTCGCCTTAGGCTAGGATATATAACGTTATAGACGTATACAATGTTCCCACCGAGAAGTTCGGGCCTACACGCCAGGAATATTGTCAACTATTACATCCGATATGTTAGGTTGCCTTAAGTTAGGATATATATCGTTATAGACGTATATAACGTTCCCACCGAGACGTAGGCACCGACATGCAAGGAATGTTGTAAAATATTACATCCCAAATGTTAGGTTGCGTTAGGTTAGGATATACAACGTTATAGACGTATATAATCTCCCAATCGAGAAGTAGGCGACGACACGCAAGGAATGTTGTAAAGTATTACATTCGACATGTTATGTGGCCTTAGGCTAGGATATATAACGTTATAGACGTATATAATGTTCCCACCGAGAAGTACGGGCGGACATGCCAGGAATGTTGTCAACTATTACATCCGAGATGTTAGGTTGCCTTAGGTTGGGATATATAACGTTATAGACGTATATAATCTCCCCATCCAGAAGTAGGCGACGACACGCCAGGAATATTACATCCCAGATGTTAGGTTGCGTTAGGTTAGGGTACACAAAGTTATAGACGTATATAATGTCCCCATCGAGAAGCAGGCGACGACAAGCCCGGAATGTTGTAAAATATTACATCCGAGATGTTAGGTTCCCTTCGGTTTGGATATATATCGTTATAGACGTATATAATGTTCCTACCGAGACTTGGGGACCGACATGCCAGGAATCTTGTATAATAACACATCCCAGATGTTAGGTTGCTTTAGGTTAGGATATACAACGATATAGACGTATATAATGTCCCCATCAAGAAGCAGGCGTCGACACGCCAGGAATGTTGTAAAATATTACATTCGACATGTTAGGTCGCCTTCGGCTAGGATATATAACGTTATAGACGTATATAATGTTCCCACCGAAAAATAAGTGCCGACGCGTCAGGAATATTGTAAAATATTACACCCGAGATGTTAGGTTCCCTTAGGTTAGGATATACAAGGTTATAGATGTATATAATGTCCCCATCGAGAAGTAGGCGACGACACGCCAGGAATGTTGTAAAGTATTACAATCGACATGTTAGGTTGCCTTAGACTAGGATATACAATGTTATAGATGTATATAATGTCCCCATCGAGAAGTAGGCGACGACACGCCAGGAATGTTGTAAAATTTTACATTCGACATGTTAGGTTGCCTTAGGCTAGAATATATAACGTTATAGACGTATATAATGTTCCCACTGAAAAATAGGGACCGACGCGTCAGGAATGTTGTAAAATATTACACCCGAAATGTTAGGTTCCCTTAGGTTAGGATATACGACGTTATAGACGTATAGTATGTTCCCACCGAGATGTAGGGACCGACATGCCAGGAATGTTGTAAAATATTACATCCGAGATATTAGGTTGCGTTAGGTTAGGATATACAACGTTATAGACGTATATAATGTCCCCATGGAGAAGCAGGCGACGACACGCCAGGAATGTTATAAAATATTACATCCGAGATGTTAGGTTGCCTTAGGTTAGGATATACAACGTTATAGATGTATATAATGACCCTATCCAGAAGTAGGCGACGACACTCCAGGAATGTTGTAAAATATTACATCCCAGATGTTAGGTTGCGTTAGGTTAGGATATACAACGTTATAGACGTATATTATGTCCCCATCGATAAGCAGGCGACGACACGCCAGGAATGTTGTAAAATATTACATCCGAGATGTTAGGCTGCCTTAGGTTAGGATATACAAGGTCATAGATGTATATAATGTCCCCATCGAGAAGTAGGCGACGACACGCCAGGAATGTTGTAAAGTATTACATTCGACATGTTATGTGGCCTTAGGCTAGGATATATAACGTTATAGACGTATATAATGTTCCCACCGAGAAGTACGGGCGGACACGCCAGGAATGTTGTCAACTATTACATCCGAGATGTTAGGTTGCCTTAGGTTGGGATATATAACGTTATAGACGTATATAATCTCCCCATCCAGAAGTAGGCGACGACACGCCAGGAATATTACATCCCAGATGTTAGGTTGCGTTAGGTTAGGATATACAAGGTTATAGATGTATATAATGTCCCCATCGAGAAGTAGGCGATGACACGCCAGGAATGTTGTAAAATATTACATTCGACATGTTAGGAAGCCTTAGGCTAGGATATATAACGTTATAGACGTATACAATGTTCCCACCGAGAAGTACGGGCCTACACGCCAGGAATGTTGTCAACTATTACATCCGAGATGTTAGGCTGCCTTAGGTTAGGATATGCAAGGTTATAGATGTATATAATGTCCCCATCGAGAAGTAGGCGACGACACGCCAGGAATGTTCTAAAGTTTTACATTCGACATGTTAGGTTGCCTTAGACTAGGATATACAATGTTATAGATGTATATAATGTCCCCATCGAGAAGTAGGCGACGACACGCCAGGAATGTTGTAAAATTTTACATTCGACATGTTAGGTTGCCTTAGGCTAGAATATATAACGTTATAGACGTATATAATGTTCCCACCGAAAAATAGGGGCCGACGCGTCAGGAATGTTGTAAAATATTACATCCGACATGTTAGGGGGCCTTAGGCTAGGATATATAACGTTATAGACGTATATAATGTTCCCACCGAGAAGTACGGGCGGACACGCCAGGAATGTTGTCAACTATTACATTCGAGATGTTAGGTTGCCTTAGGATAGGATATATAACGTTATAGACGTATATAATATCCCCATCCAGAAGTAGGCGACGACACGCCGGGAATATTACATCCCAGATGTTAGGTTGCGTTAGGTTAGAATACACAAAGTTACAGACGTATATAATGTTCCCATCGAGAAGCAGGCGACGACACGCCAGGAATGATGTAATATATTAAATTCGATATGTTAGGTCGCCTTAGGCTAGGATATATAACGTTATAGACGTATACAATGTTCCCACCGAGAAGTTCGGGCCTACACGCCAGGAATGTTGTCAACTATTACATCCGATATGTTAGGTTGCCTTAAGTTAGGATATATATCGTTATAGACGTATATAATGTTCCCACCGAGACGTAGGCGACGACACGCCAGGAATGTTCTAAAGTTTTACATTCGACATGTTAGGTTGCCTTAGACTAGGATATACAATGTTATAGATGTATATAATGTCCCCATCGAGAAGTAGGCGACGACACGCCAGGAATGTTGTAAAATTTTACATTCGACATGTTAGGTTGCCTTAGGCTAGAATATATAACGTTATAGACGTATATAATGTTCCCACCGAAAAATAGGGGCCGACGCGTCAGGAATGTTGTAAAATATTACATCCGACATGTTAGGTGGCCGTAGGCTAGGATATATAACGTTATAGACGTATATAATGTTCCCACCGAGAAGTACGGGCGGACACGCCAGGAATGTTGTCAACTATTACATCCGAGATGTTAGGTTGCCTTAGGTTGGGATATATAACGTTATAGACGTATATAATCTCCCCATCCAGAAGTAGGCGACGACACGCCAGGAATATTACATCCCAGATGTTAGGTTGCGTTAGGTTAGGATATACAAGGTTATAGATGTATATAATGTCCCCATCGAGAAGTAGGCGATGACACGCCAGGAATGTTGTAAAATATTACATTCGACATGTTAGGTTGCCTTAGGCTAGAATATATAACGTTATAGACGTATATAATGTTCCCACCGAAAAATAGGTGTCGACGCGTCAGGAATGTTGTAAAATATTACACCCGAGATGTTAGGTTCCCTTATGTTAGGATATACAACGTTATAGACGTATAGTATGTTCCCACCGAGATGTAGGGACCGACATGCCAGGAATGTTGTAAAATATTACATCCGAGATGTTAGGTTGCGTTAGGTTATGATATACAACGTTATAGACTTATATAATGTCCCCATGGAGAAGCAGGCGACGACACGCCAGGAATGTTATAAAATATTACATCCGACATGTTAGGTTGCCTTAGGTTAGTATATACAAGGTTATAGATGTATATAATGACCCTATCCAGAAGTAGGCGACGACACTCCAGGAATGTTGTAAAATATTACATCCCAGATGTTAGGTTGCGTTAGGTAAGGATATACAACGTTATAGACGTATATTATGTCCCCGTCGAGAAGTAGGCGACGACACGCCAGGAATGTTGTAAAATTTTACATTCGACATGTTAGGTTGCCTTAGGCTAGAATATATAACGTCATAGACGTATATAATGTTCCCACCGAAAAATAGGGGTCGACGCGTCAGGAATGTTGTAAAATATTACACCCGAGATGTTAGGTTCCCTTAGGTTAGGATATACAACGTTATAGACGTATAGTATGTTCCCACCGAGATGTAGGGACCGACATGCCAGGAATGTTGTAAAATATTACATCCGAGATGTTAGGTTGCGTTAGGTTATGATATACAACGTTATAGACTTATATAATGTCCCCATGGAGAAGCAGGCGACGACACACCAGGAATGTTATAAAATATTACATCCGAGATGTTAGGTTGCCTTAGGTTAGTATATACAAGGTTATAGATGTATATAATGACCCTATCCAGAAGTAGGCGACGACACTCCAGGAATGTTGTAAAATATTACATCCCAGATGTTAGGTTGCGTTAGGTAAGGATATACAACGTTATAGACGTATATTATGTCCCCGTCGAGAAGTAGGCGACGACACGCCAGCAATGTTGTCAAATATTACATCCGAGATGTTAGGTACCCTTAGGTTAGGATATATAACGTTATAGGCGTATATAATGTTCCCACCGAGAAGTAGGGGCCGACGAGCCAGGAATGTTGTAAAATAGTAGGCTCGACATGTTAGGATGCCTTAGGCTAGGATATATAGCGATATAGACGTATATAATGTTCCCACCGAGAAGTAGGCGCCGACGCGCCAGGAATGTCGTAAAATATTGCATTCGACATGTTAGGTCGCCTTAGGCTAGGATATATAACGTTATAGACGTATACAATGTTCCCACCGAGAAGTTCGTGCCTACACGCCAGGAATGTTGTCAACTATTACATCCGATATGTTAGGTTGCCTTAGGTTAGGATATATATCGTTATAGACGTATATAATGTTCCCACCGAGACGTAGGCACCGACATGCAAGGAATGTTGTAAAATATTACATCCCAAATGTTAGGTTGCGTTAGGTTAGGATATACAACGTTATAGACGTATATAATCTCCCAATCGAGAAGTAGGCGACGACACGCCAGGAATGTTGTAAAGTATTACATTCGACATGTTATGTGGCCTTAGGCTAGGATATATAACGTTATAGACGTATATAATGTTCCTACCGAGAAGTACGGGCGGACATGCCAGGAATGTTGTCAACTTTTACATCCGAGATGTTAGGTTGCCTTAGGATGGGATATATAACGTTATAGACGTATATAATCTCCCCATCCAGAAGTAGGCGACGACACGCCAGGAATATTACATCCCAGATGTTAGGTTGCGTTAGGTTAGGATACACAACGTTATAGACGTATATAATGTTCCCATCGAGAAGTAGGCGACGACACGCCAAGAATGTTGTAAAATATTACATCCCAGATGTTAGGTTGCGTTAGGTTAGGATATACAACGTTATAGACGTATATTATGTTCCCATCGAGAAGCAGGCGACGACACGCCAGGAATGTTGTAAAATAGTACATCCGAGATGTTAGGTTCTCTTCGGTTTGGATATATATCGTTATAGAGGTATATAATGTTCCTACCGAGACTTGGGGAACGACATGCCAGGAATCTTGTATAATATTACATCCCAGATGTTAGGTTGCTTTAGGTTAGGATATACAACGATATAGACGTATATAATGTTCCCACCGAAAAATAGGGGCCGACGCGTCAGGAATGTTATAAAATATTACATCCGAGATGTTAGGTTCCCTTAGGTTAGGATATACAACGTTATAGACGTATAGTATGTTCCCACCGAGATGTAGGGACCGACATGCCAGGAATGTTGTAAAATATTACATCCGAGATGTTAGGCTGCCTTAGGTTAGGATATATAAGGTTATAGATGTATATAATGTCCCCATCGAGAAGTAGGCGACGACACGCCAGGAATGTTGTAAAGTATTACATTCGACATGTTAGGTCGCCTTAGGCTAGGATATATAACGTTATAGACGTATACAATGTTCTCACCGAGAAGTACGGGCCTACACGCCAGGAATGTTTTCAACTATTACATCCGAGACGTTAGGTTCCCTTAGGTTAGGATATACAACGTTATATACGTATAGTATGTTCCCACCGAGATGTAGGGACCGACATGCCAGGAATGTTGTAAAATATTACATCCGAGATGTTAGGCTGCCTTAGGTTAGGATATACAAGGTTATAGATGTATATAATGTCCCCATCGAGAAGCAGGCGACGACACGCCAGGAATGTTGTAAAATATTATATCCGAGATGTTATGTTGCGTTACGTTAGGATATATAACGTTATAGACGTATATAATGTTCCCACCGAGAAGTACGAGCCGACACGCCAGGAATGTTGTAAACTATTACGGTAGAGGTTTTAGGTTGCCTTAGGTTATGATATATAACGTTATAGACGTATATAATGTTCCCACCGAGAAATAGGGGCCGACGCGTCAGGAATGTTATAAAATATTACATCCGAGATGATAGGTTGCCTTAGGTTAGGATATACAATGTTATAGATGTATATAATGACCCTATCCAGAAGTAGGCGACGACACTCCAGGAGTGTTGTAAAATATTACATCCCAGATGTTAGGTTGCGTTAGGTAAGGATATACAACGTTATAGACGTATATTATGTCCCCATCGAGAAGCAGGCGACGACACGCCAGGAATGTTGTAAAATATTACATCCCAGATGTTAGGTTGCGTTATGTTAGGATACACAACGTTATAGACGTATATAATGTCCCCATCGAGAAGTAGGCGACGACACGCCAGGAATATTACATCCCAGATGTTAGGTTGCGTTAGGTTAGGATACACAACGTTATAGACGTATATAATGTTCCCATCGAGAAGCAGGCGACGACACGCCAGGAATGATGTAAAATATTACATTCGACATGCTAGGTCGCCTTAGGCTAGGATATATAACGTTATAGACGTATACAATGTTCCCACCGAGAAGTACGGGCCTACACGCCAGGAATGTTGTCAACTATTACATCCGAGATGTTAGGTTCCCTTAGGTTAGGATATACAACGTTATATACGTATAGTATGTTCCCACCGAGATGTAGGGACCGACATGCCAGGAATGTTGTAAAATATTACATCCGAGATGTTAGGTTGCGTTAGGTTATGATATACAACGTTATAGACTTATATAATGTCCCCATCGAGAAGCAGGCGACGACACGCCAGGAATGTTGTAAAATATTACATCCGACATGTTAGGTTCCCTTCGGTTTGGATATATATCGTTATAGACGTATATAATGTTCCTACCGAGACTTGGGGACCGACATGCCAGGAATCTTGTATAATATTACATCCCAGATGTTAGGTTGCTTTGGGTTAGGATACACAACGTTATAGACGTATATAATGTCCCCATCGAGAAGTAGGCGACGACACGCCAGGAATGTTGTAAAGTATTACATTCGACATGTTAGGTTGCCTTAGACTAGGATATATAACGTTATAGACGTATATAATGTTCCCACCGAAAAATAGGGGCCGACGCGTCAGGAATGTTGTAAAATATTACATTCGACATGTTAGGTGGCCTTAGGCTAGGATATATAACGTTATAGACGTATATAATGTTCCCACCGAAAAATACGGGCCGACGCGTCAGGAATGTTTAAAATATTACATTCTACATGTTAGGTGGCCTTAGGCTAGGATATATAACGTTATAGACGTATACAATGTTCCCACCGAGAAGTACGGGCCTACACGCCAGGAATGTTGTCAACTATTACGTCCGATATGTTAGGTTGCCTTAGGTTAGGATATATATCGTTATAGACGTATATAATGTTCCCACCGAGTCGTAGGCACCGACATGCAAGGAATGTTGTAAGATATTACATCCCAAATGTTAGGTTGCGTTAGGTTAGGATATACAACGTTATAGACGTATATAATCTCCCCATCGAGAAGCAGTCGACGACACGCCACAATGTTGTAAAATATTACATCCGAGATGTTAGGTTGCCTTAGGTTAGGATATACAATGTTATAGATGTATATAATGTGCCCATCGAGAAGTAGGCGACGACACGCCAGGAATGTTGTAAAATTTTACATTCGACATGTTAGGTTGCCTTAGGCTAGAATATATAACGTTATAGACGTATATAATGTTCCCACCGAAAAATAGGGGTAGACGCGTCAGGAATGTTGTAAAATATTACACCCGAGATGTTAGGTTCCCTTAGGTTAGGATATACAACGTTATAGACGTATAGTATGTTCCCACCGAGATGTAGGGACCGACATGCCAGGAATGTTGTAAAATATTACATCCGAGATGTTAGGTTGCGTTAGGTTATGATATACAACGTTATAGACTTATATAATGTCCCCATGGAGAAGCAGGCGACGACACGCCAGGAATGTTATAAAATATTACATCCGACATGTTAGGTTGCCTTAGGTTAGTATATACAAGGTTATAGATGTATATAATGACCCTATCCAGAAGTAGGCGACGACACTCCAGGAATGTTGTAAAATATTACATCCCAGATGTTAGGTTGCGTTAGGTAAGGATATACAACGTTATAGACGTATATTATGTCCCCGTCGAGAAGTAGGCGACGACACGCCAGGAATGTTGTAAAATTTTACATTCGACATGTTAGGTTGCCTTAGGCTAGAATATATAACGTTATAGACGTATATAATGTTCCCACCGAAAAATAGGGGTCGACGCGTCAGGAATGTTGTAAAATATTACACCCGAGATGTTAGGTTCCCTTAGGTTAGGATATACAACGTTATAGACGTATAGTATGTTCCCACCGAGATGTAGGGACCGACATGCCAGGAATGTTGTAAAATATTACATCCGAGATGTTAGGTTGCGTTAGGTTATGATATACAACGTTATAGACTTATATAATGTCCCCATGGAGAAGCAGGCGACGACACACCAGGAATGTTATAAAATATTACATCCGAGATGTTAGGTTGCCTTAGGTTAGTATATACAAGGTTATAGATGTATATAATGACCCTATCCAGAAGTAGGCGACGACACTCCAGGAATGTTGTAAAATATTACATCCCAGATGTTAGGTTGCGTTAGGTAAGGATATACAACGTTATAGACGTATATTATGTCCCCGTCGAGAAGTAGGCGACGACACGCCAGCAATGTTGTCAAATATTACATCCGAGATGTTAGGTACCCTTAGGTTAGGATATATAACGTTATAGGCGTATATAATGTTCCCACCGAGAAGTAGGGGCCGACGAGCCAGGAATGTTGTAAAATAGTAGGCTCGACATGTTAGGATGCCTTAGGCTAGGATATATAGCGATATAGACGTATATAATGTTCCCACCGTGAAGTAGGCGCCGACGCGCCAGGAATGTCGTAAAATATTGCATTCGACATGTTAGGTCGCCTTAGGCTAGGATATATAACGTTATAGACGTATACAATGTTCCCACCGAGAAGTTCGTGCCTACACGCCAGGAATGTTGTCAACTATTACATCCGATATGTTAGGTTGCCTTAGGTTAGGATATATATCGTTATAGACGTATATAATGTTCCCACCGAGACGTAGGCACCGACATGCAAGGAATGTTGTAAAATATTACATCCCAAATGTTAGGTTGCGTTAGGTTAGGATATACAACGTTATAGACGTATATAATCTCCCAATCGAGAAGTAGGCGACGACACGCCAGGAATGTTGTAAAGTATTACATTCGACATGTTATGTGGCCTTAGGCTAGGATATATAACGTTATAGACGTATATAATGTTCCTACCGAGAAGTACGGGCGGACATGCCAGGAATGTTGTCAACTTTTACATCCGAGATGTTAGGTTGCCTTAGGATGGGATATATAACGTTATAGACGTATATAATCTCCCCATCCAGAAGTAGGCGACGACACGCCAGGAATATTACATCCCAGATGTTAGGTTGCGTTAGGTTAGGATACACAACGTTATAGACGTATATAATGTTCCCATCGAGAAGTAGGCGACGACACGCCAAGAATGTTGTAAAATATTACATCCCAGATGTTAGGTTGCGTTAGGTTAGGATATACAACGTTATAGACGTATATTATGTTCCCATCGAGAAGCAGGCGACGACACGCCAGGAATGTTGTAAAATATTACATCCGAGATGTTAGGTTCTCTTCGGTTTGGATATATATCGTTATAGAGGTATATAATGTTCCTACCGAGACTTGGAGACCGACATGCCAGGAATCTTGTATAATATTACATCCCAGATGTTAGGTTGCTTTAGGTTAGGATATACAACGATATAGACGTATATAATGTCCCCATCGAGAAGCAGGCGACGACACGCCAGGAATGTTGTAAAATATTACATTCGACATGTTAGGTCGCCTTAGGCTAGGATATATAACGTTATAGACGTATATAATGTTCCCACCGAAAAATAGGGGCCGACGCGTCAGGAATGTTATAAAATATTACATCCGAGATGTTAGGTTCCCTTAGGTTAGGATATACAACGTTATAGACGTATAGTATGTTCCCACCGAGATGTAGGGACCGACATGCCAGGAATGTTGTAAAATATTACATCCGAGATGTTAGGCTGCCTTAGGTTAGGATATATAAGGTTATAGATGTATATAATGTCCCCATCGAGAAGTAGGCGACGACACGCCAGGAATGTTGTAAAGTATTACATTCGACATGTTAGGTCGCCTTAGGCTAGGATATATAACGTTATAGACGTATACAATGTTCTCACCGAGAAGTACGGGCCTACACGCCAGGAATGTTTTCAACTATTACATCCGAGACGTTAGGTTCCCTTAGGTTAGGATATACAACGTTATATACGTATAGTATGTTCCCACCGAGATGTAGGGACCGACATGCCAGGAATGTTGTAAAATATTACATCCGAGATGTTAGGCTGCCTTAGGTTAGGATATACAAGGTTATAGATGTATATAATGTCCCCATCGAGAAGCAGGCGACGACACGCCAGGAATGTTGTAAAATATTATATCCGAGATGTTATGTTGCGTTACGTTAGGATATATAACGTTATAGACGTATATAATGTTCCCACCGAGAAGTACGAGCCTACACGCCAGGAATGTTGTAAACTATTACGGTAGAGGTTTTAGGTTGCCTTAGGTTATGATATATAACGTTATAGACGTATATAATGTTCCCACCGAGAAATAGGGGCCGACGCGTCAGGAATGTTATAAAATATTACATCCGAGATGATAGGTTGCCTTAGGTTAGGATATACAATGTTATAGATGTATATAATGACCCTATCCAGAAGTAGGCGACGACACTCCAGGAGTGTTGTAAAATATTACATCCCAGATGTTAGGTTGCGTTAGGTAAGGATATACAACGTTATAGACGTATATTATGTCCCCATCGAGAAGCAGGCGACGACACGCCAGGAATGTTGTAAAATATTACATCCCAGATGTTAGGTTGCGTTATGTTAGGATACACAACGTTATAGACGTATATAATGTCCCCATCGAGAAGTAGGCGACGACACGCCAGGAATATTACATCCCAGATGTTAGGTTGCGTTAGGTTAGGATACACAACGTTATAGACGTATATAATGTTCCCATCGAGAAGCAGGCGACGACACGCCAGGAATGATGTAAAATATTACATTCGACATGCTAGGTCGCCTTAGGCTAGGATATATAACGTTATAGACGTATACAATGTTCCCACCGAGAAGTACGGGCCTACACGCCAGGAATGTTGTCAACTATTACATCCGAGATGTTAGGTTCCCTTAGGTTAGGATATACAACGTTATATACGTATAGTATGTTCCCACCGAGATGTAGGGACCGACATGCCAGGAATGTTGTAAAATATTACATCCGAGATGATAGGTTGCCTTAGGTTAGGATATACAATGTTATAGATGTATATAATGACCCTATCCAGAAGTAGGCGACGACACTCCAGGAGTGTTGTAAAATATTACATCCCAGATGTTAGGTTGCGTTAGGTAAGGATATACAACGTTATAGACGTATATTATGTCCCCATCGAGAAGCAGGCGACGACACGCCAGGAATGTTGTAAAATATTACATCCCAGATGTTAGGTTGCGTTATGTTAGGATACACAACGTTATAGACGTATATAATGTCCCCATCGAGAAGTAGGCGACGACACGCCAGGAATATTACATCCCAGATGTTAGGTTGCGTTAGGTTAGGATACACAACGTTATAGACGTATATAATGTTCCCATCGAGAAGCAGGCGACGACACGCCAGGAATGATGTAAAATATTACATTCGACATGCTAGGTCGCCTTAGGCTAGGATATATAACGTTATAGACGTATACAATGTTCCCACCGAGAAGTACGGGCCTACACGCCAGGAATGTTGTCAACTATTACATCCGAGATGTTAGGTTCCCTTAGGTTAGGATATACAACGTTATATACGTATAGTATGTTCCCACCGAGATGTAGGGACCGACATGCCAGGAATGTTGTAAAATATTACATCCGAGATGTTAGGCTGCCTTAGGTTAGGATATACAAGGTTATAGATGCATATAATGTCCCCATCGAGAAGTAGGCGACGACACGCCAGGAATGTTGTAAAATTTTACATTCGACATGTTAGGTTGCCTTAGGCTAGAATATATAACGTTATAGACGTATATAATGTTCCCACCGAAAAATAGGGGTCGACGCGTCAGGAATGTTGTAAAATATTACACCCGAGATGTTAGGTTCCCTTAGGTTAGGATATACAACGTTATAGACGTATAGTATGTTCCCACCGAGATGTAGGGACCGACATGCCAGGAATGTTGTAAAATATTACATCCGAGATGTTAGGTTGCGTTAGGTTATGATATACAACGTTATAGACTTATATAATGTCCCCATCGAGAAGCAGGCGACGACACGCCAGGAATGTTGTAAAGTATTACATTCGACATGTTAGGTTGCCTTAGACTAGGATATATAACGTTATAGACGTATATAATGTTCCCACCGAAAAATAGGGGCCGACGCGTCAGGAATGTTGTAAAATATTACATTCGACATGTTAGGTGGCCTTAGGCTAGGATATATAACGTTATAGACGTATATAATGTTCCCACCGAAAAATACGGGCCGACGCGTCAGGAATGTTTAAAATATTACATTCTACATGTTAGGTGGCCTTAGGCTAGGATATATAACGTTATAGACGTATATAATGTTCCCACCGAGAAGTACGGGCGGACACGCCAGGAATGTTGTCAACTATTACATCCGAGATGTTAGGTTGCCTTAGGTTAGGATATATAACGTTGATCAGTCTCGTTCGAGCAGCCGTAGAGAGCGGACGTGTTTCGGTGCGCTCCGCTACCTGAGTTGTACGACGCGACTTTTTAGGCGATAAAGGATATATACTTCGGTTTATATCCTTCCGAGGAGGATTGTGAAAACTTCTAGTGTAAGAACTAGAAGCTAGTAGCAAGAATAACGCGATAGAAAGGAATATACGCTCTGCGTCTCCTTTGTTCGCTTCCGGTGACGTGGCGTCGACAATTGAGTCGGCATTTTCGGCAGAAAAGGAGGTGGAAAGTGGTCTGGATCACTTCCCTGAGAGTCAGTGTCACGTGCGGCAAAACCAGTGCGCAGTTTTTGCAGTGGAAAGTGCCAAAAGTGTGCGGAAACAAGTGGAAATCGGCGGAAGGGAACAGGGCGTCACCGCCGCCATATTGCCGCGCAGCCGTGGCACGTACGCGTTCCACCGCGATTAGGGCGTTCTTTCCGGCGATTGCTGCTTGTTTGCGAACTTAAAGTGCTCTTTGCGGCAAAAGTGACTGTGAGGTGGCTCCCGTGGTTGCGGGCACAGGAGAAAAAGGTGCGACAATACGTGGAAAAGCATCGGGAGAAAACGAGGCGTCGCCGCCGCCATCTTGACAGTCAGGCGTGGCACGTACGCCGCGTCGAGACGACAGTCGGGAAACAAGGGCTTCTCCCGGCCTTTTTGACGTATTCCCGCACTTTCGGCGCTTCCGGGCGTTAAGCACGATTGTAGAAACACTGATTTTCGCGAACATTAATGCAGAAAACGGTGTAAAAGTGCGACGCGGGACCTCGGCGAGAAAGAGGCTACCAGCCGTAATCAATCTCGGATTATTCCAGGAGATTGCGACAAAGAAGACAAAAAAGGTAAGTGCTAGAGACTCTTAAAGCGCGAATCTTGAACTCTGGCGTCGCTCCGTGAACTGTTCGCGGAAATCGAAGCGAACGCAAGAGCGAGTGAGAGGACGAATAGAGAGACAAAGAGAGAGTGACGGTTGAACTGTGTGCGGGACAGAGACAGACAGCCGGTCTGCGCTGAACGTGGGAAGTGCTAACGTTCCCACACGGCGGAGCAAGTGAGGTGCGCGGTGTGATTTTCTCCACGGAGGAGAATAGCGTTTGCGCGACCGACTCGTCGGCAAATTAATTATCGTGCGAAGCCCTGCTTGGGTAACCAAGCATGGCGACGCGTGATTACGCGACCGTGGCGAGTGGGGGAGAGGGGGCCGGCCCGAGTGGCCTTATCAGTTGCAGAACCGGCGGCAGCAGCAAGTCGGAGAGGACGGAAGGCAGGATGCTGCGGGAACCAGAGAGGAGAATTCCACGCACGCGCAGGAGCGTGAAGAGATCAAAGGCGGAGACGTCCGAATACGATTCGGACACGTCACTCGCTTCGTTGCTCTCGACGACGACGTCCGAGTCAACGAAGCATCTGAAGAAGAGGGGGCGCCCCCCCCCCCACAACGGAGGAATACATAAAATTGGCGGAAGCCAAACTGCTAGCCGATAAAGCTGCCGAGAAGGATGCAGAGGACGCTCTAGAGCGAGAGCTCCTCTACGGTGATTGCATGCCGCCGCCACCATCAAGGACGTCAAATCCTATTCCGGACCAGGAAGTTTTTGACGAAGAGGCCAGGAAAATGCCGATAGAGGATCTGGCAGCCTGGGCTCTGGAATCGGCGGCCAAAATTGAATATGCCGCTGCGAAGTCGTCGCAGCTGAAAGGCACAATTAAACGGTCGATGCGCGTCAGCGTTCGAATCCTGCGAGCGGCGACTACGGAAGCTGAACAACGCGCCAGCCGCGCCATCGCCGGAACAGCAGGAGATCAGGAATTCAGCCTTATTAAAGCTAAGGCTGAAAAACTGGAGAAGGAGAATGCCCTTCTCAAGGAGAGGCTGACCGCCCTCGAAAATAGGGCAAACAGCCAATTATCGCCGGCGATCAAAAGCATGGAGATCGCCGAGTGTAGTGATAAAGGAACACGACGGCAATCGCTGACTACGAAGCAGGAGGAAGCCAGCATCCCCGACACCGGTCTCGTACTGTTAATGGAGCAGATTGGGGCCGTTATCAACGAACGGCTTACACAATTTTGGGAGAAGGCGGAGAAGCGCTTCGCGAAGGAGGATCGTCCGCGGTCGGAGGCACGAAATGCTGCGCGACGCGAAGAACCCGCGAAAGAGGGAACAAGCGCCGCAATCATAAAGAAGGAGAAGTCCGCTGGGAAGAGAGAGGCAATGCCCCTTCCACCGGTGAAAAAATCAGCGAAGGCGGAAGCAAAGAAATCACCCATCCAGAAGAGGATGGAAGAGATTCAAAAGGAGCAGGTTCGGAAGGAGAGCGAAGGGAAGTGTCCAGCAGCGAGCGCACCTGCTCCGCAGAACAAG